>UZAE01012503.1:26857-39064 GCA_900617975.1 Rodentolepis nana | reverse complement strand
GTCATATTCCACCACTTTCACAGTACTCACTTTACCTTTTCTCTGTCTTTGTGCCTGTCTATCTCTTTTACAACCTTGAATCACTTTTCTGTTCACTGTCTCGAATTTTGCTCTCTTTGATGTCCCTCCCTCTGTGAAGCCCGAAATCAGCTAAAGGGCTAATGATAAGTATCATAAAGCCTGCCATTTGAAATTAATTAATCTTAAAATAGTTAAATATTCTTTAATGATCATTGGAATAATTTCGGAACATAAAAGTTAATTTTCACTTATAAATTTAAATCCTATTAGCCAACAGGATTATTCATCTATCCTCTTCCCGATAAACCTATTAGTTTTTTATTTATAACAAATATTTCAAAATATATATATATATATTTATTTATTTCAAATGGTTCATAATGAAGTTTCAATATTTATTTATTTATTTCAAATGGCCGGCGTTTTGATAGTTATCATTAGCCCTTTAGCTGACTTCAGCGTTTTGATGGTTATCATTAGCCCTTTAGTTGACTTCGGACTTCACAGAGGGGAGGAGGAATATCAAAATGAGAATAATTCGAGAGGGAGAACAGTAGAGTGATTCACAGATGTAAAAGAAACAGACAGACACCAAGGCTCAGAAAGGGTAGATGAGTACTGCGGTAGGGACATACAGTGGGGTCATGGTAATTTGAAGTCAGAAGTCAGCTGCCAGTTAACAGACATTTTTTGCCGTATGATTATACGTTGTCCAGGGTGCACCACGAGGAGGTAAGTCTATCGCACACTCCTCCCGATAAACCTAAGATCCATTTTGGAGTGTATGTATCTGAGAATTATTATTATTATCTTTTGGCCAAAATGAAAATCGATAAAAAGACTATTTAAATTAAATTTTCAAAATTACTGTGAGGATGCAAAAAGTTCGTTTTAAATAGTCGTTTTAGATTTGAAGATGAAATAACATTTAAGTTTCAAAGAAAAAGGGCAGCGCATATATGAATCTCGTCTATGTTTAATACTTGCAAGTTAATCACAAAGTTTGTCATCATTTAAACTCCAAAAAACTTTTCAATGAAAGTGCAAACTTTTAAGGAAACTTTTATTAGATGTTGAGAAATCGTAAAGGCTAGGGCAGTCTGAAATAAATGATTTAAATGAACAAAAGGATGTGAGACACATCAATCAATGCACACACGATATAATTTGGAGTGTGCGGACGTATGTGTATAGCACTGCTCAGAGATATTTGGCTTTTAATGTTCACTCAAGTGGGGTGTACGATAGACTTCCCTCCACGTGGTGCACCCTGGGCAACGTATAATCATACGACAAAAAAGTCTATTAACCGACAGTTGACTTCTGGCTTCAAACTGCCATCACCTCACTGTATGTCATATTCCACCACTTCCTCACATTTTTCTTACCTTTTCTAACTTCGTCTTTGAAACTCTTCTGTTCCTCCCAATCCCCTCTCGAATGTTTTTCACTATGATGCTCCTTCCCCTCTGTGAAGCCTGAAGTCAACTAAAGGGCTAATGATAGCCATCAAAACGCCTGCCATTTGATATGAATGAATGTTCACTCAAGTTATGCTGGATTTATTTGACGCGATCATAATTCGCAATAAAGGTGTCCTGTGTACTACGTCTCTTTCCTCCCTAACTTTTCTGTGCCTTGGCTAGTTCAGGGAGTCTAGTCAGATATATTGGAGATACTGCCATAGAGATTTCTGAGCCAGTCAAGGCTTTACTAGTGTAGTAGTCAGCTACAAGGATGTTCTAGAGGCAGTAATGTGATATTTTATTTAAATTTCATGCTAAGGAATAAATTATCGTACTCCCGCTATGATCGGGTTTTCAAGACAGTCCAAGAAGCCACTAAAATTGTTACCTACTATTTGCTTTGCTAGCTAAAATATTGGAACATTTTTAAAATATTTAGACCAAAATTGTCACATTTTCTCATAAATATGGCTTATAACGCTAATAAAAATTAATGATTTCCAGTATGATTTTTGCATTTGCCATCCTTAAAATATTATAAATTAAATTCCTGTAATTCAATGTAATTAAAAATCCATGGTCTCGTAGATTCTCCGAGGAGCAATCTCCTGTCATGACAACGGGAGCTGATAATAAAGGCGTTAGACTCACTTGAAAACTGCCGAATGACTAAGCACAGAACTGCTGATTTTTTAAATTCTTTGACCACATCTTATTGCTGAAAAATTTAACCTCGAGAAGCTTTAAATTGTCTCCTTAATTATCTTTCGCTCAAACAACGTGGAATAACCAGATTCCGAGAAGGGGTATAAATAACGTTAAGCACTGTCGTGGGAACGCCAAGTTGGTCGGTGGTGTCAATTTAGTACTCTAAATGAGGAAATCTTCGCCCCAGGGTAACTCAGGCACATGACTATTCACAGAAAAGGAAATATTGCCCTTGAACTATCGTCGGGGTCACTACTTCACCAATGCACCCTCAATGTGTCTAATTTAGCAGAAATAAATCTTTTGGGAATTGGTTGAAAAGTTAAGTATCTGAATGTCATTAAATTCAAAATGAGATTCTTAAAAAAAAATTTCATGAAAGTCGTCGCAAAACGTCTCATATTAAAGGAACATGCGAGGCTAAGCACGTGACCTATATCTACCTCCAACATTTGCAATGTTAACCTCTACCCTGATTACAACATAGCGCACAAAAGGACTTATCATAACTCCCAGAGTAAAATGAACAGCATTCGATGCGTAGTTTTATCTTACTTGAAAACAATTGGTAGCCAATTTGGAACAAATCATATTAAAGAAAAGGAGTTTCATTATGTGAAAACAAAGGTTCGAGTTGGGAGTGAAATATAAAGGGAGTTATAATCGAAGTTGTTTAAACAGACTAACATATAAGTTGTTGCAAAATAAGCAGAAGTTAGAGGAAAAAATGCTATAGCACTATTAATAGACTATAAAAAATCCTCTTACTCAAGAATAACATGGATTTACCTAAATGATTGCAAAGTAAAGGACATTTTAACAAGTAAGCAACCTTAACAACTAACTATAAGCTTTTAATCCATACTCAATCGATTCATTCATTTATTCACACGTTCAAGGGTTGGATACGCTCTAAATCTATAAAAAATGCTTCCTTAAGTGCGTAAAGAATGAGACAATGGTTGCTCTGCATCTAGGGAATTTAGGGATTCGAAAGAGGATGATGGTCACATGTGTACAGATAGATCTTTGTTACTAGCCACTAACCTCTCCCAGTTGTGGAGAAAAATAGCTGTCTTTTCACATTGTCAGCAAGATCCTTATCATTGGCATTGCCATTGGAGGCTGCTAACGCCAATAACGGTTCCAGCAGACTCTACGGATATTACCTCAGACCAGTTTGAATATGAATCTACCAGGACAAGATGAAGGCTTCTTTGGGTAGGTGCAGCAATGATGTGATCAACGTGAGGCCAAAGAACTTTACTTCGCTGATAATTGAATTCCTGATGAAGGGAAGTGAATCTTTGTCAGCACTTTATGGAAACACTCTTGTGAGGCTTCCCGTTGAGGAAGAGCGATTTAGCAGGATTTGTTTTCAATTGTTGCTTGCATGTATCCTCCATCAGTACCTATCAATTATGAAGGCAGTTGAACACCGCTTTCTCTTGAACGTGACTACACTGAACGAGGCACTTTCAAACTCAATCTGAATGGAGGCTTTGAAGCACAGCAACCCCCTCTCCATATGTCCGTACTAACTTCATATTTGACATGTGTGATGAGGAAACAATGGTATGCTGCGATTAGTTGCTGTATGGGCAGAGCATTATCAGAAAAAGTTGATGTGGATCGATTTTAGGGATGGAAGATTTCATGGAGTGCGTGAAATATCTTACTTTGGCATTACATTTGAGTAGTGGATGGGCCTTCATGTCATCATCGGTCATTTGGGCTAGACTTGCAGTAGAAAACGCCTTAAAGGAGGCAGGCATATCAAGAGGTTGAGTGGAATTTTGAAGTGAGTTTAAAGAGGGATAGAAGTAGTAGATGTCTCGGAAACACAGGAGATATTTTGGTCTCCTCATATTTGTTGAAATAGTCTTTATTTCTATGGATAAACCTAGAGATGCTTTCCAATCCCTTGAGAAGTATTTTAGTGTTAACAATTTTTTTCGCCATTGATGTTACTCCATCTAGAAGGAACTTTTTTTCTGTCTACATAGATTCAGAAATTGAATTTACCTAAAATAAATTTAGTTATCATATTTAATGTTAGTCGAGATCTGTGAGGCTCATTTAATTCTGATCATTTTAATTAGACTGCTAATTTTAAAACGTCTTCCACACACGAAAGTAAAAATAGATTGTTTAAATTATTTACATCAAGTTTTGATATTTGAGTGCAAAAAACACTGATCTTATTATGCATATCTTGTAGGCGTATCTTCTGACATATCAATTTAATTCATTTATTTTATTTTTGAGTGAAAAATCTCTTCGAAAAAATATAAATATAATATTTATATAAATATAAATTAAAATGTTCACCTCAAATTATTCATATTTTTACCCCAAGACAAAACATAATCGCTTTGATTTAATGTCTGCGAGTACGCTTTGTAAAAATTTAACAATCGATTTAATTTAGATTCTTAATAAATGCAAGAGTTTTAGAAATAATTAAAAAGGAAATTGCTTTCAACTTGAATACATCTTGATGCAATTTAAGCAATTAAGTGAATAATTTTCAAAATTATAATTAATCGTATTTCAGTAGAATTAGAGAGGTAATGTTATTGAGTTTTTATAAGCACGAAAATTCCTGTAACTATTGGGCGTTTACAGCAAACAAACTTAATCTACTTTCTCAAGCGCTGGGAAAAGCTAATTAAATTATTATTTAAACCAGCCAATAGACAATGGACACTGTAAATAAGCATTGGTTGTACACAAGATGACGATTAGTGGAATTATCATCTCTAAACACGAAATAGCTCATTAATAAACTAAATCACACACCACTCTTCTCTGAAGTTCATGAGGTGTAAGATGTTGCTCTCAGCTTGTTTTATCAAATTTTGTATATATATATATATATATGCATTTATCTTAATTACTTTCAATTTCGTTGCACAAATAACAGTTGTTAATCATCCTGCAATGCACATTCACTTTTTTTTAACCAAAGTCCTTATTATTTTCAGAAATTGTTAGTTCTCAACCTCACCTTGAAGGCTTTGTCGACCGACAATTGTTCACTAATCAAACTTGGACAAAACGTTTTCAATAAATTAAAAAAAAGACTGCTTTGGCTAGCATTATTTATATTTTATTAGGCAATCACTACAATCAATTGACTTTTTATTCACAATAATTTTAGATATATATAGCGAAATATTTCTCCAATAATGGGGTGTGCGGTAGACTTACCTCCACGTGGTGCAACCCGGGCAACGTATACTCATACGGCAAAATAGTCTATTATTCAGCAGTTGATTTCTGAACTCAAACTACCATCACCCCACTGTATGCATATTCGACTACTTACAAAGTACTTGCCACACCTATTTTCTACCTTTTCTTTGAAACACTCTTCTGTACCCCCCCCCCTCCGCTCTCGACTTTCTTTCACTTTGATGTTCCTTTCCCTCTGTGAAGCCTGAAGTCAACTAAAGGGCTAATGATAACCATCAAAGCGCCTGCCATTTGATATAAATAAATAAATTTTCCCAATAAAAAGTCAATATGGCGGTAATGTAAGATCGCTTTCTCAAAATTCACTGGCTCAGTAATACTAATTTTGCTAATATGATTGAAAGTAATGATTAAGTGTACGATTTAGCTGTTGAATGAATAATTTCTAATTTTATATCGAAAACTAATTGTTTGAAATACTTAAAAATAGTTAGGGAAGTATTTAATCTATTTTTATTCGTACGATTCCTCGCTGTGATTTATGCTTACTTAGAGTATATGTATTTAAATGAAAATTTACTATAATTTGTACCTCCTTTCCCATTCATCTCCATTATATTGACGGTGCACAATGTTTTAAACTATTTATACCATTCTGAAACCGAATAAAAATTCGGTTTATTACCTTACATTATATTCCAAGTGAATATGATATGAATAAGGTGGAACTTGAACATAGTCCTAAACATTTTATTATAAGTTGTTATAATAGTGTCGTACCACTGAGTGCAGGAGAGCTTTACGGAAATTAAATAATCTCAAATAGAACTTGAAAGTTGTTTTGAGGTTTGAGTTTAATTTCCATTTCTAAAATAGGACATAGTAATCATAAGATGCGATCGTTTGACGTAAATTGAATTTTGTTCATTTTCTTTGGAAAGAAATACCAATTAATGCATATATATATGTGTGTGTGAGTGTGGAAAGTTCTAATACTTCGTCAATATACGTGTGATAGCCATTACGTATTTTTTATCTCTACAAGCATCTAGGTTTTTATATTAACTTTGGTCAAGTAGAGTATCGATTATTCTGTCATAAGTAAGGAGTAACCAGGCAACTGGGTGAGACTAATGCGTGTTTACATCCAGGCGATAACGATCTTTACAGTCCAAAGAAAGTAACTAAGGCCGTTTCAACTATCATTACCATGACTAATTTATTTATATTGCTACATAGACATATGACTTAAGCTTAAAATATCCTTAAAAAACTAACGATATTACTAAGGACATTAGAAGAATAAAACGACTGAAAAGGAAAACAATTATCTTGGCAAATCAATGCGTTTTTTCAGAAAAATCATGCGTTCTTTTAGCTCTAAAACACAAGACTCAGTGAATCAAATATGTAATACATTAAAAAATGTGGGTTGGACATAATCGAATGCTAATCTACCATCTGAATGCCATAGTTGCAAAGCGCACAATTTCGCGTAAAAGAAAAATTTAGAAGCACAAAGTTACTTGAAATGAGACTCCAGTTCATTGAAATAAAGCTGAAACCTGCCTAAAAAGGTTCCACCTATCAGAGTAAAAATATGAAATTAAAATCATGTTAAACTGTAGTTTTAAGGCGGCGGCTTTATTATCTTTTGCAGCAAAAAATACAACTATTAGAGTAGAGTATAAGTTTTGTAAACCTGTCCTTTCATTATCAATCTGACTTTTGTCAATGCCATCTAATTTGGTGTAATTTGCCACCTAAGCTAATTAAATATTGCCAAATTTTTTTTTCAATTGACACCACGTCTATAAACAAGGAATTCCAAATCAATGGATATTCATTGTATTATTTTCTTTTGCTAAATTTTGGGCAATATGACACTCTATTAAACTGTAAACTATTAAACGATTCGCCAATCTAAATTTGAATTTGTATGCCACAAGAACTCATTGAATTCGAAGAGTAAGTTCATTAATTTCATTTTTTAATTAACTTGATATGAAAATTAAATTTAAAAGTAATTTAGTTCTGTTGTAAATACCATTAATTAGAATATCAAAGGTATGTTGTCAGTGGACATGTGAATTTATTTGATATTCCTCTCCTCTGTGAAGCTCAAAATCACCTAAAGGCTAATGATAACTATCAAAACGCTTGCCATTTTAAATAAATAAAAAATAAATAATTAAAACTAAAGTTCAAATTTTATTTTTTTTAATTTTAAACGTGAAGGGGAGAGCATTCTTTAGATTTCTTGATCATGCATGTTGAATGAAGCTAAAAATTCGATTTTTTTTCATCAAAAAGACTATGCTTGTGACGTTTAGAATTAAGTCATTTGTAGAAAAATATTCCTGTCATTCAAGTTTTGAAGCATTTTTTCCTTCCTTTAACCTGGCACGTTGTTTTGAATGCTCTTGAATTATCAAGCATTTCATCACGAGTGACTTGGGTCCAGGGCATTCCAGAAGTGATCGTATTCTTGAAATTACTTCCTATGTCAGCAATTTCAGAAGTTATGGTTCATGCAAATATCTCAACACGAATTTCGCTATTTTGAATAAGCATTGAATGACAAAGTTCATGTTCATTTGCTGATAGATTGTCCATTAGAACTAATTAGGTGGGCTTTTCATAAACGGCATGAGCAAGGCGGCATTATTATTCAGAATTTCAACCTCTTATCAATTTTGGTGTACAATGAAATTCTTTTCCATTGACGCTAATTAGGGAAATTATAAAAATCGCTCTTCAATTTTAATCAGATATGATTTATTAAAATTTAATAAAATTAATTATGCTAAAATTATAGCTAAATACTTAAGTAATTAGAGGCTGCATACTTATTCTAAAATTTTATAAAAATTTATCCACGTAAAATCAGTAAAAGGTCAATGTCATCAATAGCGAATTGGGATCCTGTTAAATACTGTAAATTCAAAAAAATAAATTAAATTTATCTTATTAAATTAATAACTATTACTTAATACTATTAGTGAAGAAATTTATCGATTGTAAAATAATAACTTATTTAAATTTAAATGAACTTGTATTATTTAACGTGGTATCTTGGTTCAAAATAGCATTTTGTGTAATTTTAAAACAATACAACTTTGCACCAACTCTGTGTGGCTCAGATATCAATTTCTTATCAACTTCGAGTCAAGTTATTGATTTATGATCTATTGAAAATTTGAACACTTTAACTGATAGTGTATTCGGAATGTTCTACTTCGATAAAGAAAAGGAATTTATAAATTTCTTGAACTACTATTTTTAAAGGTCACAAGTTTGTCAAGGATTAAACATTTACAGTGGTTGCATTCTCACTCCATTTTACTTTTAAGTATTAAAAGCATGTTCCCAATACAAAGCAACCAATTGTAAAACTAATGAAAGCAACACCCTAAGGCGAAAATAGGAGATAATGAAATCAAAAATCCCGTGAGGAAAAATTGTCAAATCAAGGAGAAAAATGTTCTCTTTGGTGGTGCACGTAACAATCCAAGAAATCTGAAGACTTGTCAATCAATATAATTGAAAATAGAATATTCACTTGTATCGACGCGACTATGAAACAGATGATATTGCAGAGTTGTATACCATCCAACTTAAAATGCCATGAATCAAATAGTAAGCATAAATTCAAAATCAATAAATTTTAAGTTGTACACAATATTTATGCAATCTTCAGATTCTCGTTTGGTTTGGAGCCTAATGGCCTAGTCAGGATTTTCGTAAAAGTATTCAATTGATAGGATATCGAAAGCACGTTTTCGAAAAATATCAATATATGGCATTTTAATACTACGGAAGAAGTGCTGATGACATTTCACCAGATCATTTGGGATACTTTCTGAATGTGAGCTTAAGAAAAAGGAACTGTTCTTTTTATTATCGAGGATTTGCTCGTAGAATCAGTCATCGTTATCACTCGAATTGTCACAATGAGAAGTAATTTCGTTAACTAAGTACTGCCATTTCCCCACTTAAACTGCCCCAAAGTGACTCCTCCCTACCATATCATTGACATTTTAAACTACCACCTTGTGAGAGAACAAGTGACATGAGATCATTTGATAATTCGTCTTAATTTGAATGAAAATCAGCAAATATTAAATCGATAATTGAACAAGAAATCTGGAAAGATAACGGCAATGTAATCTGTATCGGATTGCAACACCATTAAGCCTTG
Source organism: Rodentolepis nana (assembly GCA_900617975.1). Classification (NCBI taxonomy): domain Eukaryota; kingdom Metazoa; phylum Platyhelminthes; class Cestoda; order Cyclophyllidea; family Hymenolepididae; genus Rodentolepis; species Rodentolepis nana. Next base: position 29,470 of record UZAE01012503.1, on the reverse strand, counting down.
ACTTAACTTCAGTAAACAACATTCTTTATTATAAACTGGCTTCTGAAGTTAGCTAAATTACCTTACTGATATTGAGGAAGTGGAGTATATGACAAGGGACATATTTGTTGAGGTTGTGATTATTCTGTGCTATGTCTCCCCTCATAGGGAGAAACTGACACGGAGCTTATTCATTAAGCACTGTTTTGGGTACACTGACTCAGTAATGTCTGCTGACTGTTGATTGGTTGAGAGGTCTATGCACTCGTGACCTCATTGGCACCTTAACGCGATAAGCGCCACGAACGCACGTTTCAGAATGTTAAAGTGTATGAGATCGCTTAGGTTAACCGTGCTATGGTTGTGTACTCCATAAATCTCTGGAGGTATTAGGCAATAAACTGCAGGATTAATTCGAGAAAAAATATCTAGCAGGTATTCTCAAAGACACATTTCCCCTTCAACCTAAGATTATATTAAACACATACAACCAATAATATTTAATTAACTTCTTTTTTTCTTTTGTAACGAAAAGGATTACTGAAGCAAATATTAATTCAGTAGAAAGAATTCAAAACCATTCCTCGTGTAACCCACATAAACACCTGTTCCACAGACCAATATGAAAAAAAAATGTTCGCAATTTGCATATGGGAAAAATAATTGCTTTAAATAGAAGAATTTTTCCCGTACGAAAGAATCTTTTATTCCATTTACAATATTATTCCCCATTTCTGAATGATTTTGCTTCAATTTGGACACATAATTCTGACCATACTGTAGATCTTAGTGAATTCGTAATAGTAAATAAAATAAAATAAATATGCAATATCCATTGCAATCCTACTATAATAATAATCAAAACTTACAACAATTAGATGTTTTTAAGTTATTGAATATCAGGTAATTAAAATAGTCCCATTAATAAATAAGTTTAGCTAATTTAATTTCACTGATTGTAAACGAAATTAATCTTTGAAGTTATCAATTCGGTAAAATTAAATAGAAAGGTGCCTATAATAGTGTTCCAACTTTATTCATGCTTTAAGGTAGCCTTCTCCGCATCTTCTCCAATGTAATTATATCGTTTTTTCTCGATATTTTGCTAATTATCTGTAGAATACTGATCGATATCAAAAGTGATTTACTTTTTTATTAAATTTTGGGTCGGTACAACAAATATTATTTAAGTGATCTATCTATCAATATATATATATATATAGGGCGACAAAAAGAATATATGCACACTTAAGATAATTGTACTGTAACCGATCCCATTTACTTGAACTTTCTCCAGCAGTCTGTTATGCCAAGCATTAGAGGAGACTTTGAAAATGAAGAGTTTGATTTTCAGCACATTACCATTGAAATGTTAGGTCTTTCCTTTGTGAGGTCTTGCAAAACAGGTGGATTGGACGAAGAAGTTTTGCTAAATATCCTCCTCGTTCACCAGACTTCACGTCACTTAAAAGCCAAAGTCAGTGAATTAAGAAAAGCCATTGAACATGAATGCGTCAAAATCTCAAGGCAATTATTTCATGATGTGGGCAATTCCATTGCTTGGCGTTGTCTGTAGTATCTGGATCAAAAGGGACTTCAATTTATGCAAATTATACTTGTTGAATGTTTTTTTTAATAAAACTCCAACTGAACGCCACGTTTGCTATTAGCTTCAATGTGTATACATTTCCTTGGAACACCTTGCATAAATATGGACTTATTTGTTAAATGTGCTCTTTTTGATTGGTAAGTAATTGGAATCACGTCTGGTTCGACGTTAGAATTTTTATTGTATTTTAATAAATAAATATGAGTTTAATGAAAATGAAGATGGGTTAGCGCAATGGCAAATAAAACCGAACTGCTCCTGATGAGGCTAAAATTTTTATTGATTGAAAGGTGTTCGAATGGGTTGAATTATTCTTAACAAACTCACTATCGTACTTAAGCTTGATATTTTCCCACGCGGAGTGTGCGATAGACTTACCTCCACGTGGGGCACCCTGGGCAACATGCACTCATACGGTAAAAAAAGTCTATTAACCGGCAATTGACTTCTGACTTCAAACTACCATCACCCCACTGTATGGCATATTCGACCCCTACCACAGTACTCAACTTACCTTTCCTCCGCCTTTATGTCTGTCTGTCTCTTTCACATCTGTGAATCATTATTCTGCCCCCCCCCCTCTCTCGACTTTTTCCACTGTGAAGCCCGAAGTCAACTAAAGGGCTAATGATAACTATCAAAACACCTGCCAATTGAAATAACTATTTTCCTAAGCAAATGATCATTTTCGTATTTATCATCATTGAGTGCTAATTTTGAGGTTGCGTAAAAGTATGCGTATAAACACAAATGTATTTTATTGATTTAATTCAGTATAGTGAGTAGTAGCAATAATTACTCAGTTGTCTATTAGTAAAAACGTGTTCATTATGAAATCCATACATGCCATTGGGACTTTTCTATGACAAACTAATATTTTCACATTTTTATTTCATTCTCTGTGTTGACTTTTATCTTTCTTCCATATTAATTTCCCGAGCGAGTTAAATGAAACTTTATTTCATTGAAATAATTGGCTTCTCCTTCAAAAAGCATTTGGATAAGGAAAACAAGTTCTTCTACAA
>UZAE01012503.1:0-23251 GCA_900617975.1 Rodentolepis nana | reverse complement strand
CATCGAATACCTTAAATCCGGTCAAGTTGGTATCTTGGTAAACAATGCAAGTTCAATGATATCGAAAGAACACTTTGTTGAGTAGTAATGCACTCGGTGCTTGAAGGTTTGAAGTTGAAGTAAGCCTTAAAGACCGATACCTCAAATCTTCGATTCCTCCTACGTCAGTGCATATAGCACCATTTGTGAGGTGCCGATTCTAATTATATAACAAATGTTTATTTATTGCCAATGGTAGGTGTTTTGGTAATTATCATGAGCTCATTAGTAGACTTCGAGCTTCACAGAGAGGAGTGGGAGCATTAAAGTCACAAAAAGTCGATGAAGGGAACAAAAGAGTGTTTCAACGATGTAAAAGTGGCAGACAAGGTAAGCTGAGTACTACGGAAGTGGTCGAATATGACACAGTGGGGTCATGGTAGTTTGAAGTCAGAAATCAACTGTCGGTTAATGGACTTTTATCCCGTATGAGTATGTGTTGTCCAGAGTGCACCACGTGGAGGTAAGTCTATCGCACACCCCCACATAACAAATGTCTGATCCAAGTTTGCTTATTGATGCGTGTTTCTGGAACCCAAATGCTCCATGTCCTACAACTTTCATGAATTCTGACAAAATTATAATAATAAGAATCTAATTAGAAAGAGATTTTTTGTATTAGAGCTTCAATCAGTTTATCTCCCTGAACATAGCACTCTATTCTCAATCATTCTGGTGACCGCTATTCCACTTTATCCCCGATTCGGCATAACAGACTTCAGCCAAAGCTTTCATGATATATGGTAATTTAATCTCTTCCTTTGGTGCAAAAAAATCATTCCAATCTATTGACAGCGTAGTGAAGAGAATTTATTTCACAAAAATATTAGGGGACGGAATACACTTAACTAAACATCTTACACAAGGTACTACCTTCAGTTGTATAGATCAATATTTTGGCACGACACTCGGTAGTAAGGTTAATCAATCGATTGACAACCACAACGGAATTGGCGTTGAGAATTTTGAGATCATCAGAGTCCAAATTGGAGTTAGTCATGGCCATATTAGGAAGGCGAGTGATGAGTGCAATTTGTCTCTTCGTTGGTAGATGGGAGAACAATTCGTCCGTATTAGAGGTGATAGCTCCGATCGTTTCAACCTTCCTCCTTTGCAAGCAGAAATTCTCTAACTTCCGGCTCTGTAAAAAGTCCTGCAGTGGTTGTCAATTTCGTCGACGTGCTTGGAGGTGGAGGCGGTTGGGTAGTTGGAGATAATTCTTTTAGTTCGGACAATTTAAAGAGAATAACTACGAGAGTTTCTCCATCGAGTTTAGCTAAGAATGCTCTAATATCTGGCAATGAGGTGATTATTCATTGCGTTTATGTAATATACAATGAAGCCAGGATCTTTAGAACATATAAAGTACACACTTGAAGACAAACTTGGGAGCGTAGTGCTCGTATTCATAAGGAGAACTCGGAAATTTATGTGCTGAGAGATAACGTACCAGATGGAGTCAGAAAATCGTAAGTATTCAGTGCCAACAAGCTCTGAGTGAGTCCGTGGAAAAGTAGTGAAGGCTTCCTCGATCCTCTGAAGGTCGACGCATAGTTGTTGTAACTGATGCGGACAGTAACCAGGAGTGTAGTAATTATAGGGAGGGGGGTATCGGTGTGGATATGTGTGATGCACCCACTGTGGAGGTTGTTGGTAATGTTTCTCGTATTGTCTGCGGTTTAGGTACTATTATTTGTCCTAGTCAATCGAGGTCCTTGAAATTTTGACTAGTGAGAATGAGGGGCTTGAGGGTGGGTGGGTCTATGATCACCATGGCATTATTCACTTCATGAAAACTGGGTATTCTATGAAAGCATTGTTATCATAACCTCACTCCCCCATAATTGTCATAGCTCTTCTCATTCTCGTTTCCATGGCCATAGACGTGAGGGTTTTGTGCTAATTCAGAGCATAACAGACCAATCAAACCAAATATGATTATCAGTTCCATTTCGTGTTTTGGGCTGAAAACCCACTTCCCCGCAAGCTTTTATGTAATGTTGAACATTGTTTGACACGTGCTGTTTTAAACAAGCAGTAAATTTGTTCGATCGGCGTGGTTTGTCAATCCAATACTGAGATTACTGCGACACCCTCTATGGTACACGGTTTGAAAGGGACTACCTTCACAACCATTCCATTGTCATTTAATTAGTCTCATTTAACTATGTTCATAATAAAACATTGTCTGAAGTTGGAACCAAGTTGATTTTGAAGATTCGGGAGTTGAAGTTCATAGGTCAGCTCAATGCCTCAAAGTATTGATTTCGTAGATTATGAGCAAGGAGGTGAATTCTCACATCGCTGTTTGGAGGGAGGGCGACTTTTCACCCATTGACATTCTTTACAGCTCCCTTAAATATGCTAAGCAATTCCCAGGTAAATATCATCATGTTCAAAAGAACAATGGCGTTCCTCATGAAATATCATTTGGAATTGGCCTAGACAACTTAATTGCCCTAGTTGAAAAACCACCATTTGAATACATCAAACACCTCGTCCTCTCCTTGACGACTTCTGGGCACACTTTTCAGATGCTACTTAAAAATAGCAAGTAAGAATAAAAGTGCAAATAAGAGGCAAGACCGTTGTGCTGTTCACTCAAACGCTTGTTTATTTTCCGAGAAAAATGAAAGGGACAAAGACACCAATACTTACAGTTAACACCAATAACATTTTAGGAAAATAAAAGAAGCCGATTCATAAGTCTCTGAAAATTTACACACGCATGCACATATAAATACGTATAAACGCAAATACCCCACCATGACGATTGTAAGTACACACAAAATAATGACAGTAGAAGTGCAATTTACATTTTGAGCCAGGGATGGGCTAGCAAACTCTCTTTGCTATGGTCTCCATAATCGTAGAGCAATTCTTCACCTAAAATGAAAGAGCTCTACTTATGCCCAAGGGAAACATTCGGGAGGAGGAGAAGAGGGCCATCAACCACTCAAGTTTGATAACAGGACAAGCATTTCCAATCTAATCAACTTACCTGGAGGTACATCCATTTTAGCAAAAAGAGATAGGCGCGGGACTCCATCGATTGGTATCACCTTGACAATACAATTTGGATGCTGCCGACTGTGATTGATCAAACGACCAAGCTTGTCAGTTTCCTTTGTGGCGTCGACGCAGTATCGCTGGCCTCTAAAAGAATATAATGAAAGCAGAGTTGGGCGCGATGTGGAACGATGCAGTAGCAGCCGTGTGTATCCAAGTTGTACGAGACATCAATAAATGCACATTTAATAATAAAAGTCAGAGATTGTTCTTTATGGGATGAACCAAGTAGGAGTTTTAACGAACCCCACACTTGCTCTCCACAACTTTCAACTGTACACAGGCGATACAAGTGGGCAACCAAGCCTCTAATAAGAACACAAGATCAAAACTCATTGGAGCATACGCAGTGGATGGTATGACCATCGGCAATGCTTAAAAGAGGACAGAGGGGAATAGGAAAATCCGAGTTTCCAAAACGAGACCGTGGGATGCAACACGCAAACACGTAGTGGTCAAGTGCATGTCTATTGAGGTAGAGATCGAGATCTTAATGCTCATTGGCACACATCCAATGCTGTGAGTGACTATCCGCCCTAATCAACGCGTGGTGGCGATGGTTGATTTCTTGAAACACTGGTTTTAGAATATTTTCTCCCTATCTAAGTCAAGTCCCGTGGAAACATATCTTAATGATCTAAGGAAGTCTCCATTAATGCACTTGGGAGACAGAATTCAAGAGAACGCGCTCGGATAAAGCAACCGACCCATGAGCAAAGAAGAACATGAATGAGCCAATGTTGGGATCCTTTTTGTACTCAACTTCACGAGCCCGGGCTTCGCGTTCAGAAATGAGTTCTCCAATATATTCCACAACGAATTCCCCCTCAGTGAATAGCCTCGTGGTGATTACTCCACGGCCTTTGTCTTCAGTCTCAATTACCTATTAAAAGGAAAAATAGGATTAGGAATCATCCTACATTTCATGCTTTTAAAAAAAGAAATGAATTTGAGTGGTGGGACCGATAATAGGAGGTAAACAACCAACCAATAAGGACTGGGGATTGTGAATCAGAATGCAAAACGGTAAACAAAGGGGAAGAACTATGAAATTGAAATTTTGGAAAGTGAAGCTGTAAGAGAATATTACGCACTCCGAAATCACCAACCCCCCCCCCTCCTCCTCCTCCTTTCTATTCCCTTCTTTTTTTCCTTGGTACCTCATTGACAACATGCTTACAAACCCTTCTCTATTTGAGTTACTTCCAAAGTATAAAAGTATTTTTGACATGATATGGCTTTATAATTTCAATCAACGAAACATCTTAACAAGAAATAGAAAACCAACTAAATGGTGAAAATGTGTGATATTCAAATGATATTCTCCGAGACAAGCGAATCAAAGATATTACAAAATCCACTAAAGGGTATGGAGAAGAAGAGTTCGTCCGATGGAAAAAGTGCATCATACAACAACAAATGCGCAGAGTAATTGAAAATACAGTAAGCCAAAAATCAAGTTTAATTTAAAGTCAAGATTTAACCACTCTCTGGTGAAATCCCATTAAGGAGCAACATTTAAAAAGGAGGCAAAAATTCTTAAGACACAAAGAGAAAAAAACATGCTCTAAAAAATACGTTTTAACTCGTTCAAAAATGTACACAAGAATATAAATCCCTATTTTCAAAGATAACAAAACAAAAAAATAAATTAAAAGTGATAATGCAAATACCTTCATGCCAGTTTCCTCGCCTTTAAGAATGGCTGCCACTATCTCGGCTTCTTTCTTTTGCTAGAAAAAAAGGCAAAAAAAGAGGGCGTATAGCGAAATATTGACGAACTCCCCCCCCCCCCCCCACTTAAAGACACCTCAAGCACAAACCTTTAGATCATTGGCAAATTGTCGAGCAGTGCGTCTGATACCATAGTCAGAGAGTTGGGTCTGTTGAAGGCGTTTGGACGATGACTGCGCATGACGCTGCTGTTTAATGGGACTAACGGAGCAGGCTTGTTGAGCTCGACTTTGACTTATTTCCGACGTGGGACCAATACTTGCAGCGGAAGTACTCGCAGCTGCACTAACACTACGACGTGCAGTTGGTCTTCTGGTTCTGAAGTCAAAAATAACATTTGATTTAAAGTTAGTACATCAATGCGTAAAGATGTTGGCATTTCTGAGAAAACTCATGAAAGTAGATCTAGACACAAACACATCTGCCAACAAAACTTTCATTCTAACTACCAAACATCGAGAGCATATAACTAGGCAAAAGGCAATGGGTAAATGTCCTAGTGATGCGGAGATTCAGTTGGCAAAGTTAATTCTTTCTTTTACTGTGCTGAAGACCAATCTCAGAAACATCTTGGAAGCAACAGAATTGCTGATGAATCAGACGACTACACGATTACATAAAGAAAACTCGACGGGTAGTACAAATACAAGTAATCTCAACATCACTCGAACCAAACCAAACTAACAAACATCAACTACTATATGGCACATCGATGGGGTGTGAATGGAAGCGTTTGAAAGGCGAAAATAAAATAGTACCAAATTAAACAGTACCATATAAAAATGACGACGAATCGTGTGGCTTATGGAAATCAATCGAAATCTCATATTCCAACTTTTCAATAAACGAAGGAAATGGAAAATGAGAAAGCATGTACAAAATCAATAAAAGGTGTAGATGGAATTCTTTTCGGATTGAACCTACTAAGCAATCATAACACTTGCAATCAAAGCGCTAACAGAATTTACCAAACTAGAAAACAGCCAACAACAAGCAGAAACTTACATTTTTGATGCTTTTAGACGTTTTCTATTTCACAGATAAGAGGAATTTCGGGGATAGGAAAACTTTGAATAACAAGAGAAAATGTGTTCTCCTAATAACAACTGACCTGGTAGATCTAGCTGATTTCTTTGTTGGTTTGGAAGGTACCTGTACATTTAAATCAGTCTGGGATTTTTCCAGAAGAAGGGTTTGTTTTAGAGGAGGTAATGTTCCATTTTTCTTCCCTTTAGGAATCTCAATTGGCACGGGCCCATCCTACGAACATTGAAAAATGACTGAATTCAGGAAAAGGCATAAAATCTCCGAGTATATTAAGCAAAGCGTTTTGATTTTGAAGTGACTGGATCTTAAAAAACTGACAAGCACGCGGCGAAGGAGTGAAAAATGAGATAGAAACCCGTTAAAATACAAAGTAACATTAAGGTAGCATTTAAATATTTATAAAGATTTTAAATGAAAGAAAGGGCTGAAATGCTTATTTTAATGCTGGGAGATACCAATACCAATCAAAGCTTTATACGCAAAATAAGCAATACAAACCAAAGGAATATTTTCGTTGTCTGTGACAGAGGTAGACTTAGTATCACTTTTAGAAGAACGCTGTATCTTAAAAGCAATTGTGGATTGGCGAAAATTATCGATAAGGGGACTAGACGGACTGAGTTCGAGTTGAGATGACTTTCCCTTGGATGAAGTAGAGGGCTTTATTTCCTCCATGTTCGAAAAGACTGTTTCACCTTGTGAAGGCATCTTTTAGCTATAATTATGAAAAGTTGTATTAGGAACTAAGCAGAAAATAAAAACAAATACATACTTATTATCATACATTTATTATAGTAAACTATTGCCACGGTTACATAGGCAGAGGATCAATGATGAATATATTATTTGGAGATTGGCAAAGTACTAAATTCAGGTTTCGTCAGAACAACATTATATAAAAATCCACGTAAAGCAAAATATGAGAAAATGTTTCAATGTTTTAAAATAAAGTTCATGAAAAAAGAAACAAAATTTAAGATTAATAAATCAAAAACGTAAGAAATGACAGAAACGATTATGGATAAATCTAAATTGGGAGAATACCTAAGCGCACAAACCAGACACCCTATATTTGAAATCAGTTCCCTTCACGTTGAATGGGCAACTCGTACATTGCGGCTATCTGAAGGTAATCATTAAATTTAAATAATTGCAATTGTCTATGTTATTTTAAACTTTATGCTCTTTATAGTTATAAGATAAGTGATAAAATTTTGAATAGGGCAAATTTATATCCTAAATATTAGTTGTATCTTGGGCAATCCATTTGACGAAGGTCATACAAGAATTATAAATCTATTGGATTAAAACCACTAACCATAACTTCAGGGAATATTCAAAGACAGATTATTCCCTAGCCAACTCGTGATATTCCTTTCTGGTGAATATAAAAGTTTATTCTTAAATGAACCTAGTGCCTTCCTCCCCCCCATACCCGCGCATTCTGTAGACAAAAAAATAATTTGGAAAATAAAACTCCAAGGTTTTCCTTCGCACATTATTGTCATTAAAAGTTCAGATTAGTCCGAACCCAAAATAATCTGAAATTAAATACCCTAATTATTAACTCATCACTGCATTCTGGGAATACTGATCCCGTCAATAATGTAAGACTGTCGTTTTTTATTCTTCCAAATATTCGAATATATCTAACAGCTTTACATTAAACCGTTTTTCACTATATTTTCTTAAGCTGGGGAATTGGAACAGTAGAAAAGATAACTGGCGTCGCTGGTGGACCTGTCAAACGAAAGACTCCCTTGATGTTCTGATCAATTTTTCCTAGACATGACTAGATGCTAGTTTTCCTGTTCAATGTCCTTGTAGTTCAGTAATTCAAGATAGACAATAGGTAAGGTACTCGGTTAGAAAGTTCATACTGACCCAAAGGCAAAGTTTACTTCGCTTAATTTTGACTAAGAGAATTTCTAGGGAATCCACTGAGCTAGATTATTCCTTATTCATTATTTCCATAGTTGTTGCTTGCATGAGACAATTCTTTTGAAAGATCATATGGATCATCAAACTATTGAGCCTATTTGAGTTGGTATATAAATTGAACTTAATACGCTATGGATCACATTTGCAAATTTTTTTCGTAATTGTATTTATTACACCTTTGCTTCCTTAGAGAGCCTAAAATAATTTCATTTACCCGATATATTGATACCTGCTGGTAACCATGTAATAATAGCTGTCTCGATCTGCCTGTGTAATACATTAATTTGTATTTCGTAAAAAATTAAATGCCTCTTCTAGTTATCTACTGTTACTTTCGCACAAAATTTAAATTATAAAATTCCAAAGTCGCAGCAATCACATTAGCAAAATTAAATGGTAAGATACTTCCACGAGACTCTTTCTCGTCCACACGTTATGTAGAATTGAAAGTATATTAGATTTGGAATAGATTATTCTCGTGGGAAGGATAATTTTGGAAAATAACAACTAAAATTGCGAGTAACTGGCGAAATGAAATACAATACTCGGGTAATTAGCAGTTAGAGCAGAAATTTAAGCCAGTAATTGTGCACTGAAGACCTGAGAGATCTAAGAATCATTGTGCACTACTGTTTTAACTATACCTGATTGAACTGGTAATCAAGTCATTATAATTTTAATAGATTTAGATAGTGTATGCTGATATCCAGAATTGTTATCAATTCACAAGTCCATCACACTAAAATGAGAGAGACTCAGGCGACTGTAGGGCATAGTATTTCTGTTTATTATTTCAAATATTCACCGACAAACATTTACTAACATAACCTAGTGAAATTTTTCACCGTTTGTTTTACATATTCCAAAGGAATTCATAAAAAGTCTAGACTGATGTAACATCCAACCCTAATCAACTTTCTTCTACACAATGCCTACAGAAAGAGGTTTAAGATATCTTTCGTTATATATAAGGGAACTGGGAGGTTTTAGAAATTTCCATCTTTCTGTTTTCGCTACAATAAAGTAGAAGTTCTGGGGTGTGCGATCGACTAACCTTCATTACTTAATACGTGGATAAATTAAAGTTGCAGAAATAGATTTTGTTAAAAAAGATTAAATATGGTATTGAGAGGTAAAAACAATTCATTTTTTATTTTATCTTTATTTCATTTATTTAAAATTGACATCAGTTTTAATATTTGAGTGTAAACTTAGTAAATACTTTGAGCAAATTGATCTTCTACATTTTTCCTATATCATATTTATAAAAATTATAATATAATAATTAACTTGCGCATACAGTTCACTGATAATCAAATTTTTTCAGTGTGCATTTTAGCGTGTTTTTATTAATTGAATTTTTAAGACACTAATTTAAATATCCTCAGGAGAATTCGTGACTCGATCTGAATGTGTAGTGGTACCTGTAAAATGTATGTATTATACATATAGATTTAACGGAAAGAAGGATTACTAATGATGACAACGAATACGAAGATGGTTCAGGTTCTGAAACGGATCCCGAGAGTAAGAAATGATTTGAGCATAAACTTGCATTAGAAATTATTTTATCAATCAATGAAGCTCTAACATGTGTGATCAAAGAGGCAAGGTAATCAAATAGCTTTTATAGTAACGTTCAGGTCCAAATTTGATACTGAGCAAAAGTTGCTCTCCGAATTATTAACGATTCACGAGGATGTCATGGAATTTCAATCGACTTGGGAAAGCAGAAAAATTGCGCTGGCATCAAAGTTAGAAGACGTCATTCGTACACTTACAGAAATTGAAAATTAGCCTCGTTCATCCCATTGTTACGATTATGTACGCTGTTTCTGCTTAGCATGTTTGTATTTCACAAAATTAAAGTGTTATCAATGATTGTGGTTCATTTTGGTCTAATGACTTAATAAACCATCAAAGATGAAAGTTCTTTATTCTTTAATGATACCTTCTTTATTTTGTCTTCGTTGTTATTACTAGTTTAATGTATAACCAAACTCATCGTTTTCACTTAACTGTTGGTAGTATATTTTTTATCATAACTGTTAGAATAAAAAGAGAAAAGAATTATAATTTTGCATTATTTTATATGTATAATTTTAAAATTACTCAAATTTGAAAGTATTGACACCATTAGATGCAATCCTTCTAAGGGAACTAAATAGAATTGACAACATATCGGACTTTTAAATCCCATCAAAATTCGGGAAATTTTCAAGCGGGGACTATTCTCAAGTTCTCAAACTTAGACTAAAGCATGACCGTGCGTTGGAAGAAAGTGGAATCTGAAATGTGGAAAATACTTTAGTGCCGACCATGGGTAATTCGAGCTGCGAGATAAAGTAAGATAGACTGTTGAGAGTCTTCTGTCTTTTTTTGAGTACCATCAGACGAATTGGGTCGGAAACGTGCTAGTTGACGTCTATGATATGGTGAACTCGAGTAGCTACCTTGTAAGTATACTCGTTATTATAGCATTGCATATAATTATTTTCTACAAATTTATCTTTTGCTTCTGATGAACAACGAAACAAATTGAATAAAAATTAAAATGGAAAATCGAGTTTTAAGAATGATACTAGAAAGCAATAATTCTAATAATTAATGAATGTTGACAAGTCAGCAAAGACGGATGCGAGGTAATAAAGTTGAGCCACGATTTTTAATAGCCTAAAAAATGTTTGGGAAAGTTATACAAGAGTTACTATAAAAATGAACTTTTGGCATTTATAAATATAATGATTTAGTCCCTATTAAAAGGAGCTTCAAAATATATGTGATAGTGCAAAATGTAGAGTAAATCAGTGAAATTTTAGTGCAAATAACATCGTATTTGAAACGACAAGGTAAGTTATAAGGAAATGACTCTTACGTAAGATAATGGAAATAATCTTAGCTTAAAGCCCGCTATTTAAAATAACCTTAATGAATTATTTTTGTGAGACGAAATATTGAGATTTTGCTTATTGACCAAAAATATTATAGAAAAAATTAGCAGACAACGAATTTTAATGAGTAAGCTAAGAACAGGAGATGACTCTAGTTCTGGTGACTATAGCACCATTCCATCACAATCAGTTCAGATGCATTCGAACAGACCTAAAGAACTCCCAGATATCAGTCTGAGTCATCAGCTTCTTGAGGTGACTTTTGACCGCATCTTACAGCCTTATTCCTTCTCTCTGGTCTCGTTTTCATGCCATGACAATCAAGTGTTTAATAGAAAAATCGATTAATTTCAAAAACAAATTCAAGAATTGAAATAATATTATTATTATAGTACGATTGAAACACATCAGTATTTTTTAACCAAATGCAAAATATGTGCATTAATTACCAACATACTTGATTGGACGACTTGATGCCGAAACCTTCATATTAATCGAATTTGTTATTGGCTTAGCCTGGTTTCAACTCACTTTCCATCACGTGATTGTAATTACAGCTGTTTTGAGATGGTGCATGTTTTCGGACGGGTGGTTGACAATAACGTCGAATTTGGCTGTAATAATGTGCTTTATTCTGATTGGCATTGCTCTGTGTATGCAAAAGGTATATATTTTGAGTAGTTTATCTTTTAGACAATTTAAATTATGTATTCTGTGAGGGAACTAGTGTTGAAATACCCTGCCAGGCACAAAATTTTTGCTCAAATGCAAAATATTTGTTCATTTTATCAACAGAAGGCGTCGTTAGTGTTTTTAATAAGCCAAATAAACTTCTCTATTCTACTGGAATTGAAAATATTCGTTCATTCTCTGTTAATGACGATGAACTCTACTGTGTCTCTAGTACGTCTTATTCGCTCCCATTATTTCCCTAATAGTGGATGGATTTGCTTCTGTTTACTCTCTTCAAAACTTCCCAATATTTGTCGAGCCATCACAGCCGCTGTCTGTAAAAGTTAAGAGTGTTTCCTGTGGTCCTGGCTTCGCTCTTTTTCTAACCCCTTCGGGTTGTGTTTTCAGTAAAGGGATTGGCAGGTGCGTTGCAAAAGTTTGTGAATATTCCCTAGTCGTGGTCAACTAGGTCATGGTGATCTGGAATCCCGGTCTGAGCCTACAATTATCGAAGCCCTCCAACCTTTGACCGTCGTAGCAATTGCCTGTGGCTATTGGCATTGCGCTTGTCTAACCGGTACGTAATTAGTTTCGATAAATTGATTACCGTTTAGATACTGGAGACGTTTACACATGGGGTTCGAATGAGTTTGGACAGTTGGGATGTGTGTCTATAAATCTGGAAAGATCCAGAAGCATGAACGACCCTACCATTCCCGTGGATTCAGGTATTAATCTCTCCGCTTTACCAACTCCAGTGGACTTTCCAGATGGTGTATCAATTTCTGCGGTAAATAAAAGCTTACTTCAACGATAGCTGTACTTAGATTGCTTGTGGAAGTCGACATACTGTCTGCTTATCGGAAGAGAATGACCTATTTTCCTTCGGTTGGAATGGCTTTGGACAGTTAGGTTTCGAAATGGAACCCCAAAAGATGCCTGGGCGATATCCACACTTAGCTTCCTCCGATAAAATCAATCGAATACCCCTTCCATTTACCCCAAACTCGGAGCTATCACTCTCCTGTGGATCTTGGTGTACAATTATCAGGGAAATAAAATAATCACAATCAGTTGCTTATATTCGATATAGAGAGTGAGAGAAAACAAATTTTTGTTATTACATACAAACTCAGACAACTTAGTAGCAACAGTTTATTACTCTTGTGACATAAGAGGGCGTTGCGATTACATGTTTGTGTGTGTGTGTGTGTGTGGGTACCCTGATATTATCACAGATGCCTGTGTGGTTGTGTGAAGCTTGGGATGGGAGGAAAAGGATATATGCGAGGGAATGCACTATACAGAGACAATGTATAATTGAAAGATTCAGTCTATTGGTTCTCTTCCAGTTCTGTACAAAGCAAGAGAGATAGGGACGTGTTTGCAGGGAGTGACAAGAAATATCCTCTACGAGTTTAAGGAAGGGTTGCACAAATCCGTGGGTAGTTGCAAGTCGAATGTGAATGGAATAAAGGAGGAGGATGGGAAGAAAATCTATTCTACTGGTTTTTCTTTTGTTCGCGATGCCCAAGATGCACTCCAGCTCGATGGAAGGTAAGCAAAGTGAAATTTCTTTTTGTCCGCAGGTTTTAGAATCTGAAATAGGAACAACGGGGGTCTAGATTGAGCAAAGTAAGGTTCAGACTAATTCCAGATAAAGGCATTTATGTAATGCGACTGAAATAGGCTTGGGGAATTGAGGATCTCATTGTGATAAGAAAATAACTACTGGAGGGTATCCGCTAAATAAGTGATTTAATTTAACTGTTAAAATCAAAACACAAGTGTAATGAGGAAATTCCACCACATTCTAGAATTTGAGAGGAAGATTAAAACCTAATTTTTCAAGAACTATCGCAAACTCCAGAGATATATGAAATAATCATACGTATCTCCATGTATAGATGGTCTTACAGTGAGTAGGAACAGGTAATTTAAAAATATATCAGGGACAGAAGTACATCGATTATCGTTAAACGATTTCATTAATTAATTAAGAAGCATTATAAATGGGGAATGCTTTTATTTGGTAAGATTACCACCTTCTCCAGAAACATTTCATGCGGCCGTCACCGCGTTAACAATTTGTCACCAATTTGTGAAAGATTCCGTGTTCAGACACTTATGGAGCCAATTACTGGCATCGTACTTATTAATATAAGTAGATTATGCAGATTCAAATCGAATTTGAGGTCTAATGGAAAAATTCAGTCGATATTTTATTATTTATTACCCTAACGGTGAAGTAAGAAGGCTAAACACTAAAAAATTCAGACTGACGTGTGCTAACTTAGCACTGAGAAGAGGAATAAAGGCAGATGATTACTGAGTCAGTAAAATGTAAAGTACAATGAAAATTTCATAAAGGAGAGCATGATGAGACTGTTTATTTTATTGTTAAGACTTGCAATGTACATTGTTTATGAGCGTGAAGACTAGCTAGCCAACACGTATTATATAAATATTTTTGTCTAAATGGTAACACTGTGCCACTAACGAAGATACCATTGAAACCTTGATTAGATGTGAACAGCACATGATATACGAAGATTGCAGGCTTAAAACTAGTTCTCCTAAAGTATACCTTTAACCAAGGAAAGGTAATGGAAGCTGTTTTCTTTTAAATAGTAATTGGGAAATTCCTTGGACAAACTTCAATGAACAGCGAATAATGAGCACTTAGCCACTGGAAAACACGCAGTATTTTTGTCAAGCCTAACCAAGCATAACGCAAAAGAAGCCTTTGGTAGGTGGGGGGGGGGGGGGGGGGGGAGGGGGGTTACTCAACCTTAGCTGGGCGCTATACTCGGCCAACTCCACTTTAACCAACCGGGACTTAAAGCTCAAGCTTGTGCCAAACAATATAGTGAAATTAAATAAGGGGGAAGATACGACCGCATAAAATAAAGGACGAATTCTTTCAGGAAATTTAACATGAATTCTAAAGAGTTGCAGAAAGCCGAAACTAACGTCAAAATTGCGGTTACAGTGCAGTGTAAAAGTGCCAAAGAATAAGACCAACTTTTAACGTGAACTACTATAAAAATTAAGAAGACGTTTTATTGCGTGCTTTAAGTGAACACAGAAAAAATATTGTCACCAGGAGGTGGGAAAGAGAGACAAAAAAGGAACTGCGAATAAACATGGACTCAAAAACCAACTATGAAGAAGTGGAAAACAAAAGGGAGAAAGAGAGAGAGGGAGAAGAAAGCAAGATAGTAGAAGGAGTGTTCCTCTTTGCAACAAAAAAATTTCCCCAAAATTTAAGGGGTGAAAGAATGACAAGAAGGAAAAGTAATCTCCAAACAATTTATATACTCAAGAGTGCTCCCAGTTATTGGCCAATCAGGAAAGGTCCAGCATACAGCTGTTTTGAATGCAACTATTATGGATGCGCGCAAAAAAGGATTAAAAAAGACCATTTTCTAACACGCAAAATCAAAGATTTCAGGAAATAAGATTGAAAATATGATTCAAATGCTAACTTTTGCGGCTCGACTTTCGCCTTGGAAATTTGAAATGTCAATATTAGTTCTCTCAGAAGAGAATTCCAGACCTCAAGGTGCAACGAACTTAAAGCTCGATCAAAGGAGAAACAGTGGACAGTGGCACTCTCCAACATACCCGACTGGCCAAGAATCGAAGCCGTTGCTGAGTTTAGACTACGTACCAAACACGATTGCTTAGCAAAACACCTTCACAGATTGGGAGTAACACTCAACCCACACGCCCTCTATGTAACCTACAGGAGGAAATGGAGAAGACCCACCTGATTCGGTGTCCAGCTCTAAGGACAAGGACGGAAAGCCAGAGATATTGGGAAGCAAGAAGACAGCTAATGAATTGCTATCAATTAACTGCTATAAATATACCCCCCCCCCCACCCTTGGGGGAAGCTGAAGTCAAAGTTTAAGGGCTAATGATAAATATCACAAAGCCTGCCATTTGAAATAAATAAATAAATTAATAAATATTAGTTCTCTTGCCTTAAATCCCCTTTTGGGTGTTATATTTCAGGGCGAACTAAACCGGGAGTTTGCGTAAAAAGTCATAGAGTAGAGCACCACCCAAACATACAACGAGGAAAAATGATGGTGAAGTTCAAAGCTGTCAAATATATACACTTATGGTTGCGAGAATTGAAGGCATTCCACGAGCTGAAAGGTCAAAATGAACTTCCAATGTCCGATTTACGGTTGTTTTAAGTTTTAGGAAAGACCAGGGCAATTAGAAGCCCCACAAGGTTAACATCGAATTCATTACGAGCCTGATAAAGAAGACTGCTTGTAAAGGGGGCAGCTGAAACACACACGTGGATATTAAGAGACTTTCGTAAAGTCGCAGATCTATGGTTAGAGTTGAGGGAAGTAAAAGAAAGCTGAATTTAAAAGACATGATGAGACCATATTATTATACTACTTATATACAGATCATAACTTGATAATCATAAAACAATTACAACATTTTCATGTAGAAAAATGCAACAAACTAATCAACACTATCAAGACAAGTAAGACACGGGGCTCTGTGTAATGTATTCAAACGCAGTCAATTTCCCACCTCAAGTAAACTAGAAAACTCCTCCCACCCCACCCCACCCCCTCTCACAAAACCTATCCGTAAAATTCAGACTATTAAACTCATAAAATTTTGGAGTTAACAACCACTTTCTCACCCCACCCTCCCTCTTCCTTGATGGAGTTCTCAAATTTTTCTACAACACTTTTCAAGGCCTCTTTAGTTAAATGAAATAAACGGTGAATGTGATAGGTAGAATAAGTATTTTCATATGATTGGATTTATTAGTCAACAAAGACAAGTTAATTAGATTATAGCAAATGGTTGATAACATTACTTAAATCCAATGCTATCTTCAACAATGTCCAAGTCAAATGCTTTGCAACAATCCGTGCATTTTTCACAGCATATTACCAAACAAAGAGCTATTATACAGATAAATTTAAAAGTTCTAAAAATGCGAGTTCTATCACATCTAAGTCCATTGTGGATTGATCGTGGTATACCAAACCTACTGCATCATTGGGAATTACACATTTAGCAACTGCTGAAGGTGCCAATAAAAATGATCATGAGTGGATTCATGAAGCATAAGAAGGTAAATTCTTGGAATCGTGGTACAAACACAAGTACAAATAGGCGTTGACGGTTAATCTTGTCTGAAAAGAGGGAGAGAGAGAGAGAGAGAGAGAAACAGGAGTTCTTTGCCACATAAAGAAGCTGGTTCCCATCGAAAATGAACGTTGATTAAGGGATTTGGTGAACTTAACTGCTGTGAAAGTGTGCAATTCATAGAACTTCTGCATATTCAAAACCCGATTTTACTGCCACAAAATCGAAAACAATCAAGATAGGGACTTATTTGAATTTGTAGGCGTTGCAAACTAATCTTGTCATAATTTTATTCACGGAACATGTCTTATTCTCAAACCTGAACTTCAAACGAAATCTTAGTTAATAGCGATAATTCTTCTGCACTAACTTATAAAGGAAAGCCCAGTGTAGAGCTGCAAGACACGGTCAGGGGGGGAGGTAAGATGGCAAACCTCCAAGTTTTTCGGTTACCATTGATTTAGAAACCATGCCCTCACATTTGATGTATAAAATATCTGCATTAATTCCACACCCTCACACATTGTAGCACAGTCGAACCCAACTCTCGAAAAGAAACCCTCAATTTGCCAACGTTATTGAGGTTAGCATCTTCCACAACAATGTCATTTCAAGCAGTGTTAATGCAAACAGTGCGAAAGGTTGGACTCAAAGAAGATTGTTGCCAAAGGCCCATTAACAGCATGATCGTGACTAGTCCTGGATAAAACCAGCAAAATCTGAATACAATGAATAGGCACTATAAACCAAAACAAAAATAATTCAGATCGAACGGTCTCTTGGCTATCCTCAGAAGTGACTACAAGCAATCCCAGAAATATGCGAATATACAGATCAACGGAAATCAGGTTACTTCAAAACGAGGTGCCAAAGAAAACCGTGGAAACCATTGGGCCGACAATAATAAGAACAATTCTCCCTGTCTTCAATCAGTACCTACGGTGGGTATTTCAAGCGGAGTGAGAAGATAAACTTCAACTGTTTCTGGGAGCCCCCCTAGAAGAATGCAGGCGGATAAAACATTTCAACGTTGACTACTGACTTCAAACTACCATGACCAAACTGTATGGCATATCCGTAGTATTCAACTTACCTTTCCCCCTACCTCTGTGTGTGTCTCTTTTATATCTGTGAATCACTCTTCTGCCTCCCCCCCCTCAACTTACTGTGATTTTGATGTTCCTTCCTCTGTGAAGCCCGAAGTCAACAAAAGGGCTAGTGATAGCCATCACAAGTCTTGCCAATTGATGTAAATAAATAAATAACTATGCACTATTTATCAATTAAAATTTGTGGTCATTTTAGGAACTGATTAGGCTAAAATGTTATGAGAGTGACTTTAAACGAGTAATAGAAATATCAAAATAGAGAATTTTGAGCATTAGAGAGGGAAATCAGGTGAGATATTGGCTCATTGTGGTAACACTCATTCCAATGGTAAGGCGCGTGCACGCCCGTAACTGGTTTATAGAGGCGGTATGTAATTTGACAGCCCTGTACGTTGACAGCGATGGATAAAGGGATGCATTTCAAGTCATCTCTGAAACAATCTATTCATACTTGAGAATGGTCCGAACATTATTACGTCGAGTCTCCATTGCTAATCGGTCAAATTATAGTTTTGGTTTCCACCACCCCTAAGAAGTATGAACCTTAAGGTGGTCCGATTTTCGGTTATTTGGAGAGAAGGAAAAGGGAGCAAAATGGCGAATAATTAAAGAGACGAAAATGGAGGGGTGATGGCATTCTGCTTCCTCATGAAAATTAAAAGTCCCAAAGCGGTAACACGCCACTCAATGGAAAAATTGTAGAGAGAGAGCAAGATAAGAAAAAAATAGAGGAATGTCAACACAAAAAAGTGTGTGTTCCAGAGCAGACGAGATACCGCGACCAGTAAGGACAGAACACATCGATTAGTTGGTTCAAAGAGAAGTTAAATTATTTGACCTTAAATGGCCTAGTACGCAAAATGGATGAAAGTGGGGTCTGTGTACGTGCCTCATTTTCTTTATATTACCATACTACACACCTTGGCGTGCGTACCACTAGCCTCTGATCTCTCTCTCTCTCTCTCTTTCGCTAATGGTAGAGAAAAAAACAGCATGTGTGCATAGTTAAGAAAAAAAGAGCGCAGATTGTAACGTGGGACCTAGACCTGTAATCTCACCAAGACAGAAATATGCCGGAATGCATTAATGCAGTATCAACTTCAAAGACATGGCAATGATTTAACTTCAAAGCCCAAATGAACACAAGTGAGGGGGGTGGGAGGGGGCATGACCTTAAGGTTTATCCATGGTTGCTTAGCGGCTTAGCCCTCTTTCGCTCCGCTATGTATATTACGGCGTAAGTTATTAATCGTTTTTTCCCAGTTGAGCCTTACTCTGCAATCAAGAGAAATTGTCAGTTTCTTACATTCAATGTACTTGAAAGTATTGTGCCATCATCTCTACCTTCTTCCTTTTTTTGCTGTAGTGAAGTTACTACAGCGAAGGAGAGTAATAGTTTCGTAAGCTACATCTACACGGCATTAGTAAGCCACCCTCCAAGAGCTGCCATCTAACGAATTGAAAGAATAAAGACCTCTTTAAGTGTAATTATTTGGAAATCGAGTTAATCAGCGAAATTAATCCATGATGACTTAAAATTAGAGATCAAATCAGTTGGCAGGTGTGATGAAAGCTATTCTACCACAGTGTTAACTACCAAAATACCTCAATGTACTCACAACGCTCCTACTACCAACTGCAACAGTGGAAAAATTCCTGAAACTGGGTGGGGGGAGGGAGGGGAAACTGACAGTGAGACATTGAAAAGGGAGTTACCAATCTTTTGATCTAATTTATGAAACCCTAATAATGGACAACTTTAATGCATGCCGAAATTTCGATCGTTCATTCGGCCGCGAATATAGCCTAACCAATAATCATAGAGCTATGGAGTTGGAATACACACACACACACACACACACACACACACATATATATATATATATATATATATATATATATATATATATATATGATCTGAAGCCCCTGAAGCCACTATTGGCAAGATCATCCGGAGTCAAATTCTAAACATCAACTGAGGGATAGTTGAGGAAAAAAAGGCACTAAAAGAAATAGACGAATACATGACTATTTGACTCCACTTAATAAGAAGACAATTTGCATCAGTCAATATCAATGGTGGGGAGGGGGGGGGTCGTTTACACACTCCTTCAATATCGTTTTTGATCGGCTTAAATATCTGAATTAATAAATACCTTTTTTGGAAGATTGTGGTGATAACGCATCATACGAAAAGAGATGACATAATAACTAATAAAACCATTACCAAGAACTTTATAAAAGCATAAGAGAAGTTTCAAATTTAATAAATATGCACAAGCTAAAATGAGAGAAATCAAAAATACATTCTGCTAAAAAATCGATGTCGAGATAAAAGTGATGCCAAGTGTCATCCCACTTGCAATTCCTGAAAAAAAACCACAAAAATTAATTAAGTTCAATTGCATGGTTGGTCCCATTATTAGAAGGTATGAGGCTCCAAGCAGACATGCATCAGATGAATACTTTTACAAGTTGGAATGACCTTCTTCTCAAGGTGACTCTATACAAATATTTAAGCAAAAAGCTGCACTAAGACACAGAGCAAAAAAATTTGCCGATACAAGTTTCCAGCGCCACAATAACATGTCAAGAGAAATAAAGTAGAAGTCATACAACTTGACCACGGTGGCAGCGATTAAAGAAGATGGCAATGGTGGATATGCGATATGACTCTCCTATTGCCATAATAGAGCAGTGATGAGAACGGACCCAAGAGACAATACCTGTGAACTCTCTTCGGGTGGACTGTACGTTTTTCCGCAATCTACCATCTTACTTGGTGACAGTTATCTACCCACATTACTGGGCGTGTACCGTTAGGTAACAATCTCGCGATCTACGACTTGGCATGAGTGCTCATTGGCTACTGCGCTACCAGAATACTAAATGATACTATATATCTCTTTTACGTGATGTTCAGACAGTAGTTAAAGGCATTTGGTAAGATCTTCAGACATATAGGAAATCGAGTCCACATATTCATCCATAGCGCCTTCAAGTAAGCAGGAAAAAAAGAAATAATCGGAACACTGAAAAAAAAACATATACCTAGCAAACGTCGCCAAAAGTATTAACGTTAAAAACAGTCGCAAGGAAAAAAGATGTGCTATTTTAAGCATCACATT
This sequence comes from Rodentolepis nana, assembly GCA_900617975.1. Taxonomy (NCBI): domain Eukaryota; kingdom Metazoa; phylum Platyhelminthes; class Cestoda; order Cyclophyllidea; family Hymenolepididae; genus Rodentolepis; species Rodentolepis nana. Next base: position 2,488 of record UZAE01012503.1, on the reverse strand, counting down.
GTTATCTGCAGTAAATAATAGCTAAAAGACCCCTAGAGTACTAAGCCACTCACCATCCCCCCCTCCACCCCACCCCCCNCCCCCCCCCCCCCCCCCCCCCCCCCCCCCCCCCCCCCCCACTGTTCAACCCCTATATCGTCTCGATCTCCGGATTTATGCCATCGAAATGTTCGAATCTTTCGTCAATTTCATATCTTTAATACCAGTTGTATTTTATTGTTTCTTTGCTTTTATAAAATGGATTTATTATTGATTATTAAGGGATTTGCAGAGGTAATAAAATAGCGAATATTATTAGATTTTGGAGCTTAGAACAAAATCCCTTTTATTATACGGCAGACAATATAACCAGTGGTTTCCATTGGAGATAATAACAAATTTTAGTGGTCTTCTATTCTTTTATTTTCATAAAGACCGTCAAAAGAAATTAAATGAGAGGCTGATAATAAATTTTACGCGACAAGGAGTGTTTGCTATGCCAATCTGTCAGTTCCGAGATCACGATATCGATATTCATCGGGTCAATTTTCCATAAAATGGGCTCTTCATAGGCTTACCACCATTAATAAGTCACTTTCATTATGGGATAAATAAATTCTCCACAACTGGATTTGACTAAAATCGATCGGAATCCAGGCTGTTAGTAAGAAATGCAGATTATTCAGGCAGGTAAGAGCATCTCGCAAGTGACAACACCAAAGGTAATGGAAATAGTTTTTGGCAAGGAATTACAACCAAATGGACAACCCCTTCAATTGAAAAGAAAAACACAATTCGAACCCTCGAAAGGAGGAAGAAACAAGAGGCCAACTAGTTAAAAAGCGTGATCTTGGTTCTATATGGGATACTATTTTCTGCAAATGATATAAAATAACTATTTCATTCTACTTTCGCCCTTCTACTTTCCCAGCAATTCAATTAAATACAGCAGCGGTGTATGGACAAGAGGAGTAATTAGACTTGGCAGTTGGAGATGATGCTTAGTTTTTTTATCCCACAAAACATTATCTTCCACTGCTGATAACGGCTATGCACACTGACCTCAAAAAAACAAACAAGACGTGAATTCCTTCAGACGGAAAGCGAGGATAGTGGACCTGGTATAACGGAAGTAAAAGAAACCAACCGGTTAACCACCAATTTAAATTGAGATCCTGCGTTGCTAACAGCGACCACCAATGGTAAATATGTTTGAGGAGGAAGAGTAAGGGAGAGAGGCGTGGGGGGGGGGGGAGGGTAGAGTATGCTTAATTGAATGAACCAGACGTACGGTAATGTGTGTCTTCTCCACTTAACTGCCAAGGGGTAGGGGGTTAATAATTTTTGGAATGAATGTCCTTGAAAGCACATAACTCAAAGTTTGATTATTAAAACTCTCATTGGATCGCATAAATGAATAAAAATCTTCGTAAACGGAATAGCGATACTTAGCCATGAATATAAGATAAGCTTACCAGACGCTCAGATTCAGTAGGAATAATATTATTTCACAACTACTGATGCAACTACCTAGCCTATACGAATACTTGACGAACTGATTATTTGATAATTTCAGATGTGAAAAGAGTAACACAATAATCCCAGACCCAAGTCCTCGAGGAACCAAATAATTCACATAAATTTCTGAATTCTACTCTGGACATAGAAATTACTTGGTCATTCATTCAATCAGAAATTGAAATTTGACATTTTTTGTTTTCAATAGAGCCTACTTTTGGTTTGAAAATTTAATTACAGTGACGAAGTCGACGTCAAAAAAAATGTATCACTCTGTTTGCTGCCAATAAAAATAAGAAAAAAACAATATTGCCTTAAGTAGCGACGAAGTTATTGTTGCACAACCGGGGTGCGCGATAGACTTACCTCCACGTGGTGCACCCTGGGCAACGTATACTCATACGACAAAAAGTCTATCAAACCAGCAGTTGACTTCTCACTTCAAACTACCATCACCTCACTGTATGCCATATTCCACCACTTCCACACTACTCACCTCATCTTTTTTCTACTTCTGTGTTTGTATCTTACATCCTTGAAACACTCATCTGTTTCCCCCCCCCCCTCTCGACTTTTTTCAATTTGATATTACTTCCCATCTGTGAAGCCTGAAGTCAACTAAAGGGTTAATAATAACCATTGAGACGCCTACCATTTGATATAAATAAATAAATTATTGCAAAAATAGCAATTATAATGAAAAACCGTACTTAACAGCCTAAACACTTAATACTACTTTATTATAGCTAAGATGATCTGTAATAAGTGTAGCCTAGCTTAAATCAACTAAGAGCTCACGTTGCTTCAAAAGCGAGATGGGTCCCACCGACCAATGGTTTTAACTTTAGGTGTAGAGGAAAAAACCTTTTCTGCAATTGGAAAGAATAAAATTGGCATGTAAGACTGCAAATACATTTGAATGCAAAACTTCGTTGATAAAAGTGGCATTTCAACTCCCACACACACACACACACACACACACACACACACA
>UZAE01012502.1:12808-29364 GCA_900617975.1 Rodentolepis nana | reverse complement strand
GGGGTGGGGGTGGGGTATTGAGGGGAGGGGAGGGGAGGGGAGGGTGAGTGTAGTTGGAGTGAAGGGTTGGTTGTGAGCTGATGCAATGCTTGCTACAAATGCTTACTACAGATTGAGAGGAAGTGTGGTTTTGCTTATCAGTGGGTTTCGTGCTAAGTGTATTCTGCCAGCAAACCGCGTTTCCAATTCCCCAATTTTCCTAATTCCTTTCTTAGTGATAAAGAATGCTTTTTGATATTTAAATGGTCTTGTGCTGTGTGAACCCTAGTATTTCGTCTATTTAGCAAATTGAATTATAGAATTAACTTAATTCGCACTCGTTAGCGGTTGCTAAGTAAGTTGACTTAATGCCATGAAATTGACTCAATTTGTCGCTTTGCACTTCCAATTTCGTTATGTGAAGTCATTTGAATTAGGGCAAGGGGGAGCAATTGCTGAGTTGGCGGTGGCGATTGTATTTGTCGAAATCTCAAATCTATTGACATCTGAATTAAGGCCCATGAATTTATGCCTCTGACTGACGTGAATACCTCTGCAGTGGAAGTGTGATATAACGCACATTTGCAATGGATTCGTTGCAAAAAGTAATGCTCAGTTGCGAACATTNGGGGAGGGTGAGTGTAGTTGGAGTGAAGGGTTGGTTGTGAGCTGATGCAATGCTTGCTACAAATGCTTACTACAGATTGAGAGGAAGTGTGGTTTTGCTTATCAGTGGGTTTTGTGCTAAGTGTATTCTGCCAGCAAACCGCGTTTCCAATTCCCCATGTTTCCTAGTTCCTTTCATAGTGATAAAAATTCTTTTTGATAGTAAAATGGTCTTGTGCTGCTTTTGGCTCAAATTGAGAGCGAACTTGCTAGTTATATCTTTTAATGTCCATGCAAGTAGAATTCGACTCTTCACTAAGGAGATGAAACAATTTGTGCTTAAATGATATTAGAAGTAACGCTTGATTTTGGTCACCATTTGCTGGGAATGTTTTGGCTCTACCTTCTCAACCATATTGCACTCACTTCCACTAGATCAGTGGTTGAAGTTACTACTCATTGGTGACCCCGTACCTAAATATGGGGAGCTAAGGAATACGGATGGGACTTGAGTTCTTTAATGGGTTATCGTCAAATACATTTCCTCCAAAAGCCCTAAAGTTGGAAAAAAACCATTTTCTGCTCACACTTGGGGCAATGAAAGTAGTGAATAAGTTTATTCCTTCCTATTACTTAAAAGCCAATGTAATTTAATATTGACTTTTGAATATTTCTTGTAAGTTGGGATAGTCTGTTGCTGAATTCAAGGAAGATGAAAGTGTCGTTGGGTAAACTGAGGAATACTTCATTTTCGCGTAAATCTCTCCGATAAATTTATCATATTTGAAGGTCAAATGCATTGTTTTGAGCAAAAATAAGCCTCCAACTTGTCTTGAATTTTGCTTGACCGTAGTTGACCTTCATGGCACCTTTTTAAAATGAACTTCACGTGGGACTCATCGCCATCTTTTGATATTTGATTGTGCTGATAAGTGAACATATTTTTGAAATATGAAATAGGTCTTTGTAAGGCGTTTCATTAAATCTCCTTGATATGAATGACAAATTGTGCAAAGTCCCTCAATCCCATCTCTTTTCCAGAGAATAGATTCCACAGGGACTCGGCAGTTCTCTGCACCACGGAACTTTGNAACGCTTGATTTTGGTCACCATTTGCTGGGAATGTTTTGGCTCTACCTTCTCAACCATATTGCACTCACTTCCACTAGATCAGTGGTTGAAGTTACTACTCATTGGTGACCCCGTACCTAAATATGGGGAGCTAAAGAATACGGATGGGACTTGAGTCCTTTANTTTTTGATAGTAAAATGGTCTTGTGCTGCTTTTGGCTCAAATTGAGAGCGAACTTGCTAGTTATATCTTTTAATGTCCATGCAAGTAGAATTCGACTCTTCACTAAGGAGATGAAACAATTTGTGCTTAAATGATATTAGAAGTAACGCTTGATTTTGGTCACCATTTGCTGGGAATGTTTTGGCTCTACCTTCTCAACCATATTGCACTCACTTCCACTAGATCAGTGGTTGAAGTTACTACTCATTGGTGACCCCGTACCTAAATATGGGGAGCTAAGGAATACGGATGGGACTTGAGTTCTTTAATGGGTTATCGTCAAATACATTTCCTCCAAAAGCCCTAAAGTTGGAAAAAAACCATTTTCTGCTCACACTTGGGGCAATGAAAGTAGTGAATAAGTTTATTCCTTCCTATTACTTAAAAGCCAATGTAATTTAATATTGACTTTTGAATATTTCTTATAAGTTGGGATAGTCTGTTGCTGAATTCAAGGAAGATGAAAGTGTCGTTAGGAAAACTGAGGAATACTTCATTTTCGCGTAAATCTCTCCGATAAATTTATCATATTTGAAGGTCAAATGCATTGTTTTGAGCAAAAATAAGCCTCCAACTTGTCTTGAATTTTGCTTGACCGTAGTTGACCTTCATGGCACCTTTTTAAAATGAACTTCACGTGGGACTCATCGCCATCTTTTGATATTTGATTGTGCTGATAAGTGAACATATTTTTGAAATATGAAATAGGTCTTTGTAAGGCGTTTCATTAAATCTCCTTGATATGAATGACAAATTGTGCAAAGTCCCTCAATCCCATCTCTTTTCCAGAGAATAGATTCCACAGGGACTCGGCAGTTCTCTGCACCACGGAACTTTGCCGCCCAAATTTGTTTACTATGTATATTTTCTTCATAAGTAATTTAGTTATTGGTGCAGAGAAGGTCTAAACAATTTAGAAGCAATGTAAAAGTTTTTAAGTTATTGAGTTGCTTGAAGGCAATTACTCGCATCAGAAATTGATAAGTCGAATAAGTACATAATAAGAGAAGAGGGAATATTTCAAGATGATAAAAAGTGCATTAGTCAATTGCAAGGGGAAAAAGGTAAGCGGGTGAGGGATTGTTGAGGCAAGGAATGAGGGTCACAAGTGGAATTTGGGGGGAGGGGCGGGTCGGGGGAGGANGACGAAAAGTGGATAGTTTATAACAATGTTACTGGCAAGAGATCATGGGTGAAGCAAGATCAACCAGCCCAAACAGTATGGAAAGCAGAGATTCACCAAAAAACGATTATGCTGTCAGTTGTCTGGTGGGATCACAAAGGAATTTTGTATTTTGAACTCATGCCGCAGAACCAAACGATAAATTCAAATGTGTATATTGAACAATTCGAAAACTGAAGGATGCAATTGAAGATAAGCGGCCGGCATTATCAAATCGGCGGAAGGGTGTTGTTTTCCATCATGATAACGCAAGGCCCCACACATCTTTGGTTATTCGGCAAAAATTATTGGAACTGGGTTGGGATGTTTTGTCAAACCCACCATATAGCCCTGACCTTGCGCCTTCGGATTACCATTTGTTTCGTCCCATGCAAAACTCTTTAAAAGGTAAAATTTGTAACAACGCGGATGATGTCGGATCACACCTAATTCAGTTTTTTAATAGCAAAGACCAGACATTTTACGAACGGGGAATTTTTACTCCTCCAGAACGATGGAAAAAGGTCATCGACAAGAACGCCCAATATCTAATTGAATAAAGTTATATTTTTAAACAAAAATTCCGAATTTGCCTTCTTATTTGAAAGCGGCAATGACTTAGTTGCCAACCTAACACATTTCCTCCAAAAGCCGTAAAGTTGGAAAAAAACCATTTTCTGCTCACACTTGGGGCAATGAAAGTAGTGAATAAGTTTATTCCTTCCTATTACTTAAAAGCCAAAGTAATTTAATATTGACTTTTGAATATTTCTTATAAGTTGGGATAGTCTGTTGCTGAATTCAAGGAAGATGAAAGTGTCGTTAGGAAAACTGAGGAGTACTTCATTTTTGCGTAAATCTCTCCGATAAATTTATCATATTTGAAGGTCAAATGCATTGTTTTGAGCAAAAATAAGCCTCCAACTTGTCTTGAATTTTGCTTGACCGTAGTTGACCTTCATGGCACCTTTTTAAGATAAACTTCTATCTTGCTTCATCGCCATCTTTTGATATTTGATTGTGCTGATAAGTGAACATATTTTTGAAATATGAAATAGGTCTTTGTAAGGCGTTTCATAAAATCTCCTTGATATGAATGACAAATTGTGCAAAATCCCTCAATCCCATCTCTTTTCCAGAGAATAGATTCCACACACTGACTGTTGGCGTCTAAATTTGACGAAGTTGAGCCTGTGAGAATAGGAGTGGGAAAGGCAGTAAATGAGGATGCACCTGGGACCTGTGACCTAGATCCTCAGTGGAAGTGGTAACTGGAAGACTCATATTGTGTCGCGTAGGCACCTTGATAGATTCGTCCATGTGTGCATGAGTTAGGTTACTTAGATAAGACTATTGAATAAAATCGATAATTAGTAATGCAATAGGAATGTGCTAAATAGTGGAATAAATATAGTTTAATTCGGTTGGCTTGGAATCAATCCGATCACTGACAATATATATCTGACGAGGTGAGATAATTCATATTCCCTAGTCCTGGGTGGAACAGTTTGGGGCAATATGGCCATCTAAAATGAGGATTTAGAACAAGTCGATTATTTAGTGCTGTGGTAGTGGCCAAATATATCTTGGTGCATCTTTTATGAGAGACTTAAAATGGCTTAACCATCAGTATGTCAACTAAGAAATGTGACTAATATCACCAATAAACTCATTCTTGCTCATTAGCAGCGGTTTCAGCTGGCAAGTCAAGAAGGGTGAACCTCGTTCACCTTGAGCAACGTATGCACATACGATGAAATTACTCCATAAGCAGGCAGTTGACTTCAAAGTTCTATGACACTACTGTAAGTCATGTTAGACCACTTTCATAGTACTCACCTTACCTTTTACTCTTCATTTATGTCTGGTNATAGTGGAATAAATATAGTTTAATTCGGTTGGCTTGGAATCAATCCGATCACTGACAATATATATCTGACGAGGTGAGATAATTCATCTCTCCTAGTCCCGAGTGGAACAGTTTGGGGCAATATGGCCATCTAAAATGAGGATTTAGAACAAGTCGATTATTTAGTGCTGTGGTAGTGGCCAAATATATCTTGGTGTATCTTTGATGAGAGTCTTAAAATGGCTTAACCATCAGTATGTCAACTAAGAAATGTGACTAATATCACCAATAAACTCATTCTTGCTCATTAGCAGCGGTTTCAGCTGGCAAGTCAAGAAGGGTGAACCTCGTTCACCTTGAGCAACGTATGCACATGCGATGAAATAACTCCATAGGCAGACAGTTGACTTCAAAGTTCTATGACACTACTGTAAGTCATGTTAGACCACTTTCATAGTACTCACCTTACCTTTTACTCTTCATTTATGTCTGGTCAAGTCAACTAAATGGCTAAAGATACTTTTGAAATACAAAACAGTCATTTCTGGTCCATTAAGACTCGATGACGTTAGATATTAAATGGAGCGGGTAGACACTGCAAAATTTCTTCCGTCGTTTCGATAAATTGGACCGAAATCCTCTTAACGTTGAGACGCTTTTTTCGCTGTTAAAATATCCTAGATGGAGCTAAAATTATCATACAATATAATATAAATATCATCTCAAGGGTGACTATAAATCATAAATAGTTTCGCGCATGAATGAATTTGACACAAAGGCTAATGATTAGTCATTGGCAGTGCTTCTAAATTAGTAAACCGGCACTTCAATCGCTGAAACAAAATCCTATGGACGTCAGACAACTACTCAAGTGGATGAAAGAATGGGCACAAATAATTCAAGTCTATTTCGTGTAATCGACAGTAGACGACGTAACACTAGGAGCTGATAAGAGAAGGGAAGGAAATGAATCAAATAAAGACTTACAATTCCCTCCTCTCTGGATCCATTTCTGTCATGAACGATTATTGTCCTGAACTCTCCACGACACACGGGACAGGTGGGATTCCTTGCAGCCCATTTTGTGAGGCACTTTCGACAAAATTTGTGACTACAGCATGACGGATTAACATAGCGCAGTTTTAGAGATTCTAAACAGACTCCACAATCACCGAATGAGTTGCTAAGTGTGATGCTTTGGCACTTTTGTCCCGAGTTCTTTCGAAATACCGGAACTTCGCTGAAACTTGCACTACAATTCCTCACGGGACATTGACATTTATCTTCTTCATCTCGATTATCTTTCAACCACTTTTCGATACATTTTTTGTGGAAAACGTGATCACATGAATCTGGTTTTGCTTTCACTGTCCTTAATGATTTTTGGCAAATTTGACACTTGTTTGCGTCTGAAATCGTCATCACCATAAGCTTGAATCCAACTCAACGATTTCTCATCCAAAAGCTCGTGTTTAACTCAATTAAGCTATCAGTGATTGAATGTGCAAGAGAAATTTGTCTTTAAAAGTTTAAATAAGTTCTTAATCCAAAATACAACTTCATGCTATTATATTGGCCGATGATAACACCTTATCAGCTAAGACCCAAGGGACTTTTATTTTTATTATCTTTGATTATGTTTACTCGCACGCAAATTAAGTTAATGAGGGGGTTAGGTATTATCGCTGACAATAGCCACTGAGAATCCATTTAAACTATTCTCAAGTGTAATTCCTATAAACAACTTGTGTTTTCTAGTTTTATTTTGAGACATCGTTTAGTTGACCTCTTCATACACACAAACTTTCTCCAATTTATATGCGGAGAAGAGCAGCACAAAATGGAAAAGAAAATGATTTGATCAGACAAATCATTAAAAAATAGCGAGTTATGTCTCATAATGGGAAAGAGACGTGTGCTCTTCAGATCAGAACATCATATGACATTGCATCACTAACGAATTCACCATGAATATTTTCTTCGTAAGCAATTCAATTATCACAGGTTAGGCTCTTTACAAATGAGATTAAATAAGTTGTACTTAAATAAAATAAGTAGGTAATCAGTTTTACTATTTCAAATTTATCCAATAATTTTCAGTACTTGGCAAACGGTAAGACCAAGCAGTTTTTTATTAATTATATTCCATTCGCTATTGTTTGGTTCAATTTCATTTCTTTAGAACTGAAGTTACCATCGTGGAATTTCTAAAATGTTTGTAGATGAATATTTGATATCAATATAACTGCAGTAATCATTATGCAGGTATGGATTTGCCACCGGTTAAACCACAGCACTAAACATACCTATAGAAGATTGCCACATCGACGCAATGGAAGCATTTAATGTTTTAAGTTTGAGAAAAGAACCAAGAAGCGCTTGAAGAATTCAACAAATTTGATGGCTTAAGCATGCACCTCAACAATTGCTCACAGTCATATTCTCCAACCATGCGCCGTTCACTTCACACATCAAGTCAGATCGCGTTAATCAGAAGATCTTTAGTCTAACAAGATTTTTAAATGGGTGATATCACTAACTACGCATCGATTGTGAAAGAATGTCATACCACTGTTGTCATTGTAAACCTTCGACTGCCATCTCACTAATTCCTCATCTTTGCACCTATTCAAATGACCAGAACTGCCGAATGTGGAGGTGCACAGTGACAAAGTTAATCAACTGCATGCAATTAAGCCCCCACATTAGGTAGCTCATGCCGAGAGCAAAAGGGCATACTCGTTTCTTCGCCAACAACTTGACCGTTATTTGCCAAAACTCATTTCTTCCGATTTCAGTTGATTTCCACAATTGTGATTTGCCAAATTGTGAAATACGAAGAAGATGAAGAAGAGGAGGACGAAGATTAAGAATTTCAAGTGTTCACGCAGCACGAACCAACTCAATTATCACCAAATGTACATAATGGCGAAGCCAGAAAATGAGAAAGACGGAAAACCAGGCAGGTCAAATAAGCTTAGAACAGGCACCACTGATAAACAGAACAAGGCAATGATCAAACCTCTCTCTTCCTCCCTCCCTCCCTCTCCCTCAATCACTCAAAACTCAACGCAGTTGGCCATGACAACTAAGAATGCCTCTATAAGGTTACCTTTCAATGAAGTTAGTTAAAATTCAAGTTAAGGACACAGCAACAAAGCTATATTTGGAATATTTAAGATGAGTGAAATGTTGCGGTGGAATAGGGGAGTGCTCGAAACCACTCTCAAGAGGGCGTGAATGAGCAGGAGGACTCCGAAAAGTCATTCCACGGGAGAAATAAGTTTTGGCAAATAACGGTCAAGTTGTTGGCGAAGAAACGAGTATGCCCTTTTGCTCTCGGCATGAGCTACCCAATGTGGGGTCTTAATTGCATGCAGTTGATTAACTTTGTCACTGTGCAACTCCACCTTCGGCAGTTCTGGTCATTTGAATAGGTGCAAAGATGAGAAATCGGCGAGTTTGCAATGGCAACCGTTATATAAGATTCATTTACAATTGATTCGTAGAAAGTAATGTTAACAAGTTGAAAACCTTGTTAGACTAAAGTTCTTTCGATTGACGCGTGGTTAAAGAAGATGACTGCGAGTAATTGGTGGGATGCATGTAAATGGGGTTAATTTTAGCTCTATTTCTTATAAACCGCTTGAGTTTTTCTATTATTGTTTAAATATTTGCTTAATTCCTACTTTTGTTTTATTTTTAATTTATTTCACACTGCTGTCACCTTGAACTTGGGCGTTTGAAGACCCCTTATGTTTATTTACAAAAAAATTTCAACACCTTTAGGAACTTTGAAGGTATTAAATTCGGTTCGACCAAAATGACTTTGATTTAAACAGGATTTATTTTACAAATTAAAAAATTAAATTTATCATGTGCCACACCAGCAATTGAAATCATAGTGATCACAGAATCCACCTAAACACCGTAGTAGATCTCTTCCAGATGCTGAACGAGCATTTGTTTGGCATCGTCATCCAAGACGCAGGCTTGTGCAGCACGAATATTCTCCCTCTGAAGTTGTTCTATTCCCAAAATTCGATTCGTAGCCAACATGAGTTTTTCAGCTTGCAGCCACTCTCCAGTAACTGTTGGAGCATTAGAAGAAATGGAGTAATTAATTCCGTCTTCTTCCAGCTATATAACTGGATGCTCCTGCCAGTTGTCCACCACTGCACCCGTGAGTCGGCTAGATATTGGACAAACCTGAAATTGTGAAATTAATGACCTACTTATATCATTTAAGCACGATTTATTTAATCTCTTTTATAAAGTGTCATCTTGAGATTTGTGATCTTCCATTTTGCGTCAAGTGAGTGGTATCTACAGAGAAAATTTTTTTCTAAATTGTTTAGACTTTCTCTGCACCAATTACTGAATTATTTATGAAGAAAATATACATAGTAAAAAAGTTATTATTATACTAAATGGCAGGCGTTATGATTGTTATCATTAGCCCTTTGATTGACTTCAGTCTTCACAGAGGGGAAGGAACATCAAAGTGTAAAAAATTCAAGAGGGGGGAACAGAAGAGTGTATCAAAGACGAAGGTAGATAAGGTGGAAAAAAGGTGGGAAGAGTACTGTGAAAGTAGTCGAATATGACATAGGGTGGGGTCATGGTAGTTTGAAGTCAACTGCCAGGTAATAGACTTTTTTGCCGTATGAGTATACGTTGCCCAGAGAGCACCACGTGAAGGTAAGTCCATCACACTCCCCTAGTAAAAACGTTTGCGTGGAAAGTTCCGTGGTGCAGAGAACTGCCGAGTCTCCGTGGAATCTGTTCTTTGGAAAAGAGATGGAATTGAGGGATTTTACACAATTTGTCATTCATATCAAGGAGATTTGATGAAACGTCTTACAAAGACCTATTTCATATTTCAAAGCTATTTTTACTTATCAGCACAATCAAATATCAAAAGATGGCGATGAGTCCCAAGTGAAGTTCATTTTAAAAAGGTGCCATGAAGGTCAACTACGGTCAAGCAAAATTGAAGACAAGGTGAAGGTTTATTTTTTGCTCAAAACAATGCATTTGACCTTCAAATATGATAAATTTATCGGAGAGATTTACGCGAAAATGAAGTACTCCTCAGTTTACCTAACGACACTTTCATCTTCCTTGAATTCAGCAACAGACTATCCCAACTTACAAGAAACATTCAAAAGCCAATATTAAATTACATTGGCTTTTAAGTAATAAGAAGGAATAAACTTATTCACTACTTTCATTGCCCCAAGTGTGAGCAGAAAATGGTTTTTTCCAACTTTACTGCTTTAGTAATAAGTTTTTGTAATGAACATGAAATAAAATCATATTTATTTTGTTATGACGTAAATCTATATAATAATTTTGATTTCCACCAAACGTGTATCAATGCTAAGCCAAGTTTTTCTATAATTTAATCATCTCAAGAACTGTTGTTTTGCAGTCGTACGCTTTCTTCACCAATGCAGAGCCAAAGGCTTCAGTTTTAGTCATCGTTGTCACAGATAAGACATGAAGGAAAGATTTTTTAATATCCCCGCTTCATAAATCAGCACTGAAGATGTGCAATTTTTGGCCTGTAGCATATTGAAAAGAAAGTTTTAGTCACAATATTTCACAAATGATTCTTCTCTCTTAACTTACCTTATTTAATATGGAGGAATATCGTAACCACTTCCTTCCATTATTTCTAAAGCCTTATTTATTTGTTAGGCTTATTGAAACGAATTTGTTAAGTTAAATAGCTAAATATCCGAGGACTTGTACGTTTAATGCCATAATTATCAAAAGTTCTAACACTCAGTTTCTTCGAGATTGAAAAGACTATTCACGGCGAAATCTAATGCAATTATCTAAGGCTGATTTCTAATTAATTTATCAATGTTAGACGCACGCTTAGCAAATGGAAGCCTTGAATTTACGAGCAATTGCATGAAAGTGCACATCTGAAATCGCGAAATATGCGAAGGGTGGGTGTTTGGCCACTTTCCTTTTTACTCTCCCGTTGCGTCCAACCAGAACATTTCAGGCCTTCAAGCGAATTGACACTTGTCTCTCGAATATCTTACAGCACTTGTCCTAATTCGATTAAACAACCCTAATTATATCAAGGTCGATTAATATGCGACTTGAGGTATTTATAAATAACGATCTCTTTTTGTCACCTTTTCTATCTTGTAATTTAACTTTTCCTTTCCAGCACAATTTGGTTATTCATATCATTTATTAGAGAATTTAATTAATTTAATTTAATTTACGGCGAAGTTATTTGAGTAATTATTTATAACAGAAATTCACGTAGTGCACACTTGGCAACGTATGCTCATACAGCAAAAAAGTCTATAAACCGGCAGTTGACTTCTCACATCAAACTACTATGGCCATATTGCATGTCATATTCCACCATTTCACTGTACTCACCTTACCTTTTTCTCTGGCCTTGTGTCTGTCTGTCTCTTTTTCATCCTCGAACCACTTTTCTGTCCCCCCCCCTCCTCCTCCACCTCGTCTTTTGTGACTTTGATGTGCCTCCCCTCTGTGAAGCTCGAAGTCAGCTAAAGGGCTAATGATTACTATCATAAAGCCTGCCATTTGAAATAAATAAGTTTATAACAGCATTGGAAGAAGACCTAATTAATTCTATTAACATGGGGTGTGCGATAGGCTTACCTCCACGTGGTGCACCCTGGGCAACGTATACTCATACGGCAAAAAAGTCTACAAACCGGCAGTTGACTTCTCACTTCACACTTCCATGGCCCGACCCCTTCCACAGTACTTATCTTACCTTTTCTCTGCCTTTGTATCTGTCTGTCTCCTTTATATCTGTGAATCATTATTCTGTCTCCCTCTCGTCTTTTTGTCATTTTGATGTTTCTCCTCCTCTCTATTAATCCTGAAGTCATTTAAAGGGCTAATGATAACTATCAAAACGCCTGCCATTCGAAATAAATAAATTCTATTAACATTGCACGCTCAAACTACTTCAAGCGAATTGATCGTTTTTGCTATGTCGAAACGTTCTACTTCAACCTGGTATTCGGCTTTACAATTTCCCCAGAATTTGAGTCACCATCGAGGTGATGGTTTCACTGCTCTCTAGACTTGCTCTAAGCACCTCCTCGTGATCTGACGTATGCGTGCCGTTTTCGAAGCTACAACGATCAGTAATAAGCGAGATAGCCAACACTTTCATTCCACAGTGATGGGCCACAATTGCTTCAGCTGTTAAACTCATGCCCACGACGTCAGCACCCAGTAGACGAAGAACTCGATCCTCCGCTGGAGTATCGTATGTCGGACCACTGACGCAGAGGTAGACACCCTCGTGCATGATATCCATGATCCCCATCTCATCGGCAACCTTGAGGGCCAATTGTCGTAACTCCTTTGTGTAAACATCAGACAGAGCTGGAAAACGTGGTCCAAATCTGAAGGTAATTTGGGAAATGTGGCCAGTGAAAATAATAATTAAAAGTAATTAAAAAAAAATAATAATTAAAGGGTGTTGATAAACCCCGTGCAAATTAATTAGTCAGCAATAATCTCAATTGTAACAAGGTGGAGCACGTCAGCAGGCAGAGTGGGGACCAGTGTCCATCCAGAAAGTTTGCACACTCTGAAGTGGAGAACTGTGGTCATTCATTCAAAATGGCCTCTACATCTCAACAATTTTAGCTTTTTATTGATTCTTGGTTCCTATTAAGTCTTCCCAACATCTTGAAGACCACACATCATTTCAAATTAACTTCCTATTTTAAATATTATGCTTCCTAAGTAGCGATCTTTGAATCCCACTGCACACACACACACAAACATGCGAACATCATCAAGAATTCAGAGATCTCGTAAATAACAATGTGGTTGGTGTTGGGTGGATAAGCAAAGTTCAGACGGAAGTGAGAATTATTGATGCACATAAAATGAAGCTGGTTGGATGTTGTCATTCCCTTTTCAAAGTTCATCTAAACAAATGTTTCATTTTACAAATTCAGTCATGTCGAACACTTTTGTGATATGTGCCTCTTGTGCACGCACCTGAATTGTGCTAAGTCAACACTGTTTCTTGGGTTAGTTGGCGTGAATTAACATTTTTGTTATGTCACATTTGACATCACCTCATGTTCTATTCTCATATTCAATAAATTTTACATTTAGTAATGATATTTAACCTTTCATTTGTGTACCATGGTGCTCGCTTCTGGCGAATACTTCAAAATCCAATTTGATAGGTCTAAATACTATTTTAAATATGAAAAAAAAATAAAAATAAAAGTAAATAAACAAATGAAAATATTACCTCTCATCGTTGGCACCGCAGAGGGGATTGAAGCCGCATAGAGCAGGAATACTGATGTGATCCTTCACCACCATTAAATCGCCAACATTGTAATTCAAATGAACTGTCCCCGTGGCGTTGGTAACAATCAGGTACTCACATCCCAGCAATTTCATCACTCGAATTGGCAAAGTTATCTACAAGCAATTCATCGAAAATTGAGCATTTTGAAGAACTCCACTGCACTTGAAGTAAGGCTTATGCCAACCGTCATGGCTGCACATATGACGATAGTATGGGGAAATGATTACCTGCTGTTGTGTGTAGCCTTCGTAACCGTGGAAACGTCCTTGCATCAACATTACACTCTTTCCACCCATAGTACCAAATATCAGATTGCCAATGTGCCCCTTCACTATAACCAACATGTGAAATATTATCAGCGCAGATGATGGAAATTATTTCAGGAAGTCACGCAAATAACTCGCCTGTGGTTCTAGGAAAGTTAGGAATTTCTTCATAGGGAATCACAATTGGGTTCCGAATGCCATCAGCAAGTTTGCTCAATCCTGAGCCGCAGATCAAGCCTACTTGAGGTTTGAATGAAACCTTCTTTCGAAGGTATTCGCAGGCGCCGTTCACTTCATCGAAGGACGCCATGTGTATTCTGATCGAGAATTTTGTGTGTGTGTGCCTATTTACCTGCTTGTGAATCAAAATTGGTGTTTACGCTAGAAACTATCAATGTAAACATCTCAGAGTGTGAACTTTTGATAATTAGCTTCGGGTGTTTATGTGCCCACCAAAATTCGTTCTGCCAATTTTTTTTATTTCATATAAAGAGGATGTGTCTATAATTCCTCCGCATGTGAAATTCTCCAGGGGTATTTAGTTATTAAAAGCGGAGCATACATAGAGAGATAAATGCAAAAAATCTGCCTAGGATTTCCAAGTTAAATTCCAAGTGGAGTAATGAACTGCTCACAAATGCTTAAGCACAATTAAATGTTTTTCACAAAATAATCATTTATTTCAAATGGCTGGCTTTACGATAGTTAGCATAAGCCCTTTAGCTGACTTCAAGCTTCACATAGGGGAGAAACAGATTAAGTCACAAAAAGCAGATTGGACTAACAGAAGAATGACTCACAGGCATGTAGGTAGAGATTAGGGTAAGGTGCGTACTGTGGAAGTGGTCGAATATGATATACAGTGGGGTCATGGTAGTTTGAAGTGAAAAGTCAACTGCCGGCTTATAGACTCGTTTGCCGTATGAGTTTACGTTAACGAGGATGCACCACGGGGAGGTTAGTCTATCGCACTCCCCTTTATCCAGAAAATACAACTAAAATGATTTCATAAATTTTGAGACTGCCGCCCATTTTAGAACTATTTAAAAGACGTAAGTGACAATCCTGTAAATCCGAATAGTGTACACTGGACATATGGCTATTAACTAGGTATTCGGCAGCCAGACTAAACACAACAACCAAGACTAACTCCCGTCAATCGAAGTCGATTTTTACATAGAGTTGTAGTTCATATGCAGTTCCTTTACCCTGTTCAAGAGATTAGTCAACACTACATGCAATATCAGCAAAAGGAACTGACGAAACCGCATCAGGTTTGACGATCAACATATTAGGATATGAAGGAGTTGTGAAGGTTGCGATCAGTAATGTCACATTTCCTTGAACTACTGCAGAGTTCAGGAAGCAGATTTTGTCGGAAAGCTTCAATTTTTCAAGACGTTCAAGGGAGTGCTGGCCCTGTGAGGCATCAAAATCGAACCACAAGAAATTGAAATATAATCTGCAAGGATAATGCTAATGATGGGAGATTATTACTCCACACTTATCGTCCTTTCATCTATGCGGACAGTTGACAATCTTCCTGATTTCCTCGTGGAGAAACGAGAAAATATAAAGATAGTTCGGAAACGCTGACAGCGAAATCCAATGTTAGTGTGTTGTAAAATGCTCATTCGAATATAAACAGAAATCTTTACTGATGCATAATTTAAATTCTTTTTTCTGGTATATTATTTGCCTCGTACTGCATTTGAACGGCTGTCAATAGATAAAATAGAAGGAGTCTGTGTTCCTCGAAAATAGCTATAGTAGCCAACTGCATAAATGTGGACAGTGAAAAGCAATACATTTGATTTATTCCTTCCGAATAATGAAGAAGTGTAGAAATATAGAACCTTGGAATTGTCATAATTCTTTGGCCTACTCAAATTGAGATAAAAGTAGTATTTTCCTACCCTGCAACTGGACGACAGTCGAGTCGCCGCTTCTTCTTAAGCATGAAAGACTTAATTTTTTGTTTATTTATATCAAAGGTCATGATATATGATAGTCATCATTAGCCCTCTAGCTGACTTCGTGCTCCACAGTGGGTGGGAACATCAAAGTAACAGAAAGTCGAGGGGTGTGAAACAGAAGAACGATTCACAGATATGAAAGAGACAGACAGACACAAAGGCGGAGAAAGGGTGAGATGAGTACTGTGGTAGTGGTAGAATATGACATGCAGTGGGGTGATGATAGTTTAAAGTCAGAAGTCAACTGCCGGTCAATAGACTTTTTTGGCGTATGAGTATACATTACCCAGGGTGCACCACGTGGAGGTAAGTCTATCGTACACCCCTTGATACTAATATATTTAGATTTTATAACCCTATCTCTCAACCACTAAATGTAACCAATTTGTCATAAGTAGTCATTCAAAAACGCCAACTCACCTCTCCTTTTCCATCTTCTTGATAAAACACCTGTGACAACTTCTCTCCAAATTTGTCTTCCCCACTTCCCCTTCCACAGCACAGACTTTCTCGCTCCGCCAAGTGATTGAGAAGGATTTGAGGAAATCCCTCAATGTGAAACAGGGTCAAACTTTGAAGTCATCTGTGGATCTACTCCACTGGACTTGCTCAATATCATTATCTTTCACAAATCAGCTAGGGTTTGAACAACTGCAACTCAATGAAGGCAACACAACCTGGCTGAATTCTTTGGCAGTCATTAATCTCCGTTCGGTTTTATGCAAATTAACTAAAATTTCCAAAAATGCTATTTATAATGTTTCAACACGTCCACTTATTAAATTGAACAATTTTGACATGTACAAGTTATTTAAATTTTAATAAATACTCAGTTATCATAATGATGGTTGACGTTTTAGATTATCTACGAAACAATTATGTGATCTCAGAAGTGAATAGGGAGGAAAATTTTGAAATTAATGAAGATCATTAAGCCATTTATTAATGTATATATGCTCGGAGGATGTAGGGTGCTCTTTTCATCAACCGTCCATTTTGAACTCGGTTCAGAGGTACTTGTCAAGTTTTATCCGAAGGAAGATGCGAGAGTCCGATTGAGGGTGGATTTGT
>UZAE01012502.1:0-10615 GCA_900617975.1 Rodentolepis nana | reverse complement strand
AACAATAGATCTGCTTTTGAAGGAGAAATAGAGGCCATTAGGATAGCACTATGCCAATTATGTTGCCTGGATACGAAATTCACCAAAACGGTGATACTTTCAGACTCACAGTCAGGAATAAACTCAAGTGGAAGCAGAGAGCCACCCAAAACAGCTGAGATAAAGGAATGTAGAAAACTCTATGAGCTGCTGAGAGAGAAAAACAAAACAGTGGTCCTAAAATGGATTCCTGGTCACTGTGACATTAAAGGCAATGAGCTTGTTGACACACTTGCTAAGAAGGGGACAACGATTTTGCAAGGCAGAGACCGGCCGATGTCTTTCAACACAATGAAGACCTTATTCAGGAGAGAATTGCAGACCTCAAGGTGCAACGAACTCAAAGCTCAAACAATGGAGAAACAGTGGACAGTGGCACTCTCCGACATACCCGACAGGCCAAGTATCGTTGCCGTTGTTGAGTTCAGACTACGTACCGGACACGATTGCTTGGCAAAACGCCTTCACAGACTGGGAGTATACACTCAACTCACATGCCCTCTATGTAACCTACAGGAGGAAATGAAGAAGAACCACCTGATTCGATGTCCAGCTCTAAAGACAACGATGGAAAGCCAGAGATACTGGGAAGCAAGAAGACAGCTAATGAACTGCTATTAATTAACTGCTATACATGTACCCCCCACCCATGGAGGAAGCTGAAGTCAAAGTTTAAGGGCTAATGATAAATATCATAAAGCCTGCCGTTTGAAATAAATAAATAAATATCAATAATTTTTATTAATATTATTATTATTTTTCGTTCCGACGCCAAAGAAAAAGAGGAATAACATAAAAGAATTAATAGTAAAAGGGGTCACTTGAGTGAAATCTTACGGTGATTCTTTGTTCGCTATCATCTTTGTTCTTGTATTCCATTGTTTTATTCTGTGCCTTAGAGAACAAATCATTGATGTTAGCATTTCTCTGACAAAACATCTTGGAGAGACTTCCAGTCATAGAAGTGCCAGTAACTCCGAAATTATCTACTGGTCCAGATTTATCAAATTGTGGCCAACCTTTGAAGCTATGATAGATACTGCCTTGCATCACTTTTGGCTTCCGTGGAACTAAATCACCAGGTGAACAGAGGGGCAAATTCTGTCGTTCCAGAGGAGGAATAGAATCAGCATTCATCAGGGAGTATCCAGAAGGAGTTATGGATAAAGAAGGAAGACTTTTTGATTGGGACAGTGTTTGGGGCAGACGAATATTTGAAACGAGGCGAGGTGCTTCTTCAAGGAATTTATGTTTCAGAAGATCTTCAGTCGTCGCTCGATCAGCAGGATTAAGTTGGAAGCATGTCTAAAAGTACTTCTTTCTAATGCTCTTTATTCTCATTACAATTAAAAGGGTACGGGGGTAAAATTACCTGAAGGAAATCCAATTCTTCTGCTTCAATTGGAGGTTGCAGATGGGAAAACCTCTCTTCAAGGCTCACCTAGAATCAGAATAAAATTTTAAATGTTACTGATTACATTTCAGTAGTGACTACATACCATAACTTTTGGTTCTGGTAACTGATACCCCTTGAAAAATGTATTCGATTCAAATACTTCTCTATGCCTCGGTAATATATCACCTGAAGTGCGAAAAAAGAAGTAATCAGAAAATCTCAAATAACTCAAAGACTAAAGTTAAGTTTGCGTTTTCGTACCAAATTATACGCAACTCACTCAGATTTATCAAATCGATTTTTTCCTCAGCATTTAAGTGGATATCCCAGTTAAGAAGAGGGGAGGTCGTGCGATCTCTTTAGTCTAGAGAAAACTGGCTCCAACTCAACTCAGCCAGTGCTTAATTAGGTGGAATTCATATCAATTTACATAAACGAATTAAAGCTCAATCCTTATTTGACCCAAATTTGATATTAATCATCTCAATGAAAATAATTACTAATTGCTTATAATTATATCTTCATTTTCGACACGTTCGCGGTATTTTTAACTCAGATAGTTAAAGCTTTACTTCCTTATATTCAAATCGTATCACAAATGAACTTGTAATCAATAATTTCAATTTGAATTTGCATAATCTTCGCTTCATTATTGATTTTACTTTTTAACTGTTCCATCATTCTAAATCTAATCAATTAACTATCTTGTGAATGTAGAGGAGTGATGGTGGTATGACCAGAATAGTTTGAGGGATAGGTCTCACTGATTAATAATGTAGTAAACACCAATATTGAGAAATGCGTTTATTGGGACAAAATCGTTTGAATAATTCACTTCTTAGAAGCAAAATACTTTCTAGAATAAAATAATCACTAAAACTAATAGAAATGAAAAGCAATTGAGATGGAGTGTTTCAAGATGACTTCCTGCATATAACTACATTTATGAAAAAAATTTTAGGAGACAAACGAAGAAAAAGGAATGTTTGAAAGCGTTTCCATTAGTGAACTCCCAATTATCTGCGTTGCCATAGAGATTGCATAAACACTGGAAACATGGGAAGTGGAATGGATATACGATCCTCTCTCCTGGGTCTTTTCGAGCAAACATTTCAAGGCCTACAACCCAATGTATTTCGAATAACCCCTTCGGGGTCAAATTTTATCGTGATGTATTTAAATTCTATCAAAAATTAGCAGGAAATTTGAAAGGAAGGCATATTAAGAAGGTGGCTAATGCAAGTATTACAATTATCAGACTGTCGATTTATGAATATTAACTAATAATCTATAATCATTAGGTTTTACTTCTAATGCAATTTGAGAGAAGGGCCTCATTGACAAAATCAATAAAATCAATAAAATATTGAATCATTGAAGGGACGACTCAGTGGACCATTTTAGCGCCATAAGTGGATTCTGAACACAAAAATATGAATGTCAATACTTCCTACGCCTTAAGTTGGCCCATCTAACTTGGATTCATTTAAGTAAAGGAAAAATCTCACACACAACGAATGCTCTCCCAAGTGATATATTCGTTAGCAAATGTTAAAAGTGCAAACAATTGAAGACCAACACTTAAAGTGTCTGTTCTCCTTCATCTTTTATCTTCCAATTGTTCAAGTCCATTAATCACAACTCAAGAAGTCTTTGGAAGTCTTCAACTTTCAAAGACGACGTCCGATTAGTACATCTCTACTGGTCATTTCTAGTAAGTCTTCACTTGCTCTGTGCAAGCACTCAACCATTAGAACTTCGTTTATCCCCAGTATGGGCTTTTAACTGCCATAAAATCCATTTGGGGTCCAAATAAAAATCCCTAGAAGAGAACACATTTTAACTGGTTCTCATCTAATATCGTCTCGGTTATAGACGTTCAAGTAAAAAGAGCCATGTCAGCATGGAAGATCTCTCATGCTCATGTCGGTGTGTCTCAAAGCGAGCTCAAAATCTGGTCTGCAAAATTTGACTTCATCCTGACGAAATGTTCTTTCGAATTCCATTTCTCAATAGCCTCAAATCCAAGTAAATACCAAATGTATTCCCAGTTTCGACGTTTCACATTTGCCTCCATGTGGAAAAGTCATGTTTGAAGTCATGCCACACTGATTTCCAATTTCCTCTTTGATCAAATTGCCCCTTTATTAAGTCTCGATGATGATGAAATGCGTTTTGCCAATGCCAGTTGACTTAATAATTGTTTCGACTTTTAGGTATTTGACAATTAAGAATTTCTATGTTTGTGCAATGTCACCGTGGTAGCAAATACTTGCCCAATAGGGACCAAGCAGACTCAAGAAATGTACAACTGAGTCAAAAATTTTTAATTCTTTCTAATCTCCGATCAACGGGATATTTTGCCCACAGCCTTCCTCCTTTAACGCTAATAATAATAATAATATTGGAATTAAATAGAAAAAATATTTCTTTTATATTCGGCATCAGTAACAATCAAGTTTAATGAGAACTGCAGCAGTTCTCTATGGCGAAATGCTCCTGAAATGAGAAGCGATTGTAAGACTAAACTAAAACAAAACTCATTTCAACTTGTTTTTAATCGCAAAATATCCTAGTATGGAAAGGCTCCTGAAATGAGGCAAGATATTTCAAAGGTAAAGAAGAACCGAACGTAGACGAATAAAACGTTTATTGGTCGTATTATGCCCACTTCAATCATCATGATTGGTTACTGGCTGCATTTAAGATAACTTTAATGAACAGTGTTAAGTGATTCCGTGAGAAATCCTCAACGTTCACGACTCCACACCCTCCAGACTGTTCGAAAGGGAATGAGATTGCTTAGTTGAATTATGTTAGGATTGTGACTCCACAGAATTCCCAATAAAAGGGGTTTTTATTTTTTCTTAAATTATTTCTGCATTAAAATACCAAAGCAGCCCGTATCAACGATCATCGAGAAATACGTATCTTGTTTAAAACAAATGTGAAATGTGTAGTTATATGAGAATTTCAATTTATTTATCCCAAATAAACTACTTCTTTAAAGTTCATTGGGCTTTTGTGGTTCGTAAAGTCCAAATTGAATTGACAAGGATTTAAATACCTCTTATACGTAGTACAGTATTATAATAGACTTATTTAATATGCCTTATTCAAACGTGCTAACTATTTGAAGGTATCCATAATATCCCATTATTTTTTCGACTTAAACATATCACCCTTGAGGATGCTATTATATATAAACTTAAACATTACCGAGAGTGCTAATGATCTGGAAGAGTTGATCGAGATCAGACCGGCCGGGCCAAAGAGGTGATCCAGTAAGCATCTCGGCCACCACACATCCAATCGCCCAAGTGTCCACTGGGGGGCCGTATTGCGTGTCCCCAACCAATAGTTCTGGTGCGCGGTACCACCTTGTAGCCACATAATCCGTGTACCTATCATCTGGTCCGGCTGAAAATTTTAAACCGACCACTAAATACAAGTTCGATAGTTCAAAAAGTGCGCCTAAAATAGATCAATTCAAGCACAAAAATTATTCAACCACTCAACATTTTCCCAATAATTATCAACAAGCACATTTGAGAGATGAGAAAATGTTATTTTTTTCGAGAAAAATGGCTGAGCCTCTTAACTGTCAAAGGGGATCGTTAAAGAAAGTTTTTGTTTATTTTAACTCACTCAGTGTCCTAGCAAATCCGAAATCGCAGAGTTTCAGAAGTCGAGACTTGGTGATCAAAATATTTTCGGGCTTTACGTCTCTATGGATGAACTAAAAATGGGAAACAGCACTCAGCTTAATTAAAATCAAATTTTGGTGATATAAATCATTTTAATAATAACCATTTATTTCTTGTTGTTTGTAAATAATATTTTTTTGTATCAATAGCAACTATGCCATAAAAGATAAGAAATTTGATCAATGAAACTGAAGAAATGCAAATTAGAGACAATTTTCTACCGACTTTAGTTGTTAACTAAATATTTCAGAGAGAGCGTAGCTAAATAACAAAAGTAATTATGAATGGGATTTTCAAATACAATGATTAACGTGGATTATGAGATTTCGTGGGAACGCAACTCTAGCAACTCTCGACCAATCAACGGCCAAAGACATGTTTATCATGGCAGAAAGTGTATATTATTAGTAAATAGTGACATTAGATGGTGGCAGTTCGGTTACTTGATTTCCGGATTGAGATTTCCGAGCATACATAGTCGGCGTCGGTTCCACGCTGGACTTTGACTTACCAATGACTGCTAGTAGCTTTCAAATGTTGGGTTTCCTCTCGATGGTAGCTTTTATTTAGTTAGACAGTTGCTTGTTATTGTTTGATGGTTTACAATTAAGAAGACAGCGATGAAGACTGCAAAAATGTCCACAAGTTGATGGGGATAGTTTCTACGATACTGAAGTTTGTGTCCTGACCTTTTTTAGTAAAGTTGTGTTGCTTGGAAGCCAGCAACAGATTGGCATGGATCTGCGAATTTTGTTCTCTTGTGAGTCTTTAGAGTAGAAGATGATATTTAGATAGGTTAAAGTGATTCATCACAGAAGGTTTTGCCATTTCGCTTTTTGTGCTTTTTACGTATCCTGTTCGAGCTAGTAGAAGAATATCCTGGTCGAAAGTTATGAATAACGCCAATTGTAGAGCTCGAGTCAACATTGAGATCTGTAAGTTCTTTGGAGAGTTTTCATTTATCAGTTTGGATCATTGGATCGAGAATCTTTGAGGATCGTTGGCAATTAGGCTCAAGGAAATGGGACATTGTAACATCGTGGCGTTTGATGGTACAAATAGAAAGGTGGGGTGTATAAACGTTTATGAACTGGTTGTTTGTTGCAAGTAGGATCAGATCGGTGGGTTTAAGGCAGAGATTATTTTTCTTCACAGCGAGGAATAATACTGACTTCAGGACCGATGGGATTTAATTTCGAGATCACACTGTCAACTTTGGGGGGGGGGGGATTTTTAGCCTGGTTGACATTTTTTGGCGTTATCTCCGTATGTATTTGATATAAATAAATAAATTAAACTTTATACGCCCGTTTCCACTATATTAAAGGGGTAGCTATCGAGGTATAGTCTAGGCTTTGTTAGTGCAGCAATCCGCCAAAATTTCAACTAAAAATGGTGTAACCCACGCTTTGTGGAAATTTGAATAATTCTTATTATAATGCAAAGTGAGTTGTATTTTAAAAACAGAGCTTTGTGGGAAAATATTCCAATGGTTGCAGAAAATGCTATTCACTCATTCGATTCCGTTGAGTTTCAGGAGCAACCACACACTCACACACACACACACACACACACACACACACGCTAAGGGAGATTGTTTTAATTTGCCTAAGGATTCAGTGTGTGTAGTGTCTGCTTCAAAACTCCCCCCCCCTCTGCTAATAAGCAGTTTCCCAAAAATTTGAGTAATTTTTTAGCTATTTTAATGCTAACTAAATAGAGCATGATAATTTCTCAATAAGTACTGGCTTACATTCTGTTCGTGGCAGAAGTGTACAGCTTGCAGTAATTGCCAACTGAATTCTTTCACTTGACTCTTCTTTAACCTAAAAAATTAATTAAAAAAATAATAAAACTTACCATTTTTAACACTCATTTTTCGTATTATATTCATTTAATTCAATTAATTTAAGCTCAGAAAGGTTTTGACTTTGTCAAAACATAAGTTCCCTATCTTACAATTATCATTAAACTAGTGGTGCGTTTGACTATCAACCATAACAACATTTAAATTGAAATATATGTTCAACTACACTTTCATTAACTTAAAATGGGCTCTTCGGGTTTAAAAATACATTACCTGGGCATTTAAATGCTCAGTTCCCTAACCCCCCCCCCCCCCCGACATATCAAGTCTGGCTACTACGTCAATTTATTTGGTTTCAAAGGATTTGTTTATTAGCCTTCTAAATGACAAGGCTATCGAATGGTGAAGTTACTATTCAGTTACATAAGTCAGTTAGGGAACTAATTTCTCTGTTCAAAGAGCGCGATATCTACCATTATAGTGGGTTTCAAATGTAGGGAACCCAGTTAGTGAAGTTTTAAAATGAAAAAAATACGATTTAATAAATATGACATTACCCATTCGGGTGTTTTTCCAACTCATTAAGCAGTGTGTGATCAACATATTGGAAAACTAAGTGAAGTCGCTTCCTTCTCTTGAAGACTTCAATCAATGTGATTAAATTTGGATGCTTCAGTTGCTGAAATAAAAGACTTTTAAGACTCCCTTGAAGGGTATAAGAACAGAATATCATAAATTGATACAGTGAATTGTAAATTGGGCATCGTTTTAATGTGACTAAGTAAATTAATATTGCATCTAAATTGAGAACTAACAAACTCAGGTTAGAGTTACCTTCAGGGTTTTGATTTCACGCATGGCGATTCGATGAATCACGGGATCTTCTTCGGATTCAGTAAATTTTTTGATTGCCACGATTTCGCCAGTTTGACGATTACGACACTTGAAAACAACACCGTAGGCGCCCTCGCCAATTCGAGCTATTTTCTCATATCGTTCCATCTTTTATTACTTATTTGCTTTGGTCTTTATCACTAATTGAATACGAAGATTAATTTATAATAATATTGGTAAAATTGAGTTAACTGAAATTTTATTATAAATTAAAAAAATTATACTGTCTCAACGTAATAAGGGGGAATAGACTTAAAATGCATTAAGCATTATTTCAAAAATATGAATTATAGGGCGAAAAACATATAGTTTTGAATAAAAACGTGAAATTTTAAGAACATATATTTCTAAATGACAATATATATGCAGATTACTAACAAATGGCGATATAATATAATTTAAGTGTCCAACATATATGAACATTAAATAAATTAATTTTAATTTTTATCCTACAAATTCTATCATATAATATATGTCATAATATTGGCGGAAACATTTTCCATATAAAGTTAAATCAGTCTCTATATACTTACAACTAAAATTTAAGAGCCCATTAGTATATTTCTCCGCAAATTCATTGTTTTATTTGCGCGGAGATGCTAATTGCTATAGAAACTTCTTATCTAGGTCAAATATTTAGTGTACTAAAACAAGGCTTTTATCAAAATATCATTATTTTAAGGATACCATAGCGTAAATTGCTGTTATTTCACCCCATTAGATGTTATATGCAAGTGATCTGTCAAACCAAATTATTCATCCAAACTTCCCATGTTGACTCAATTAGAAGGATATTTTCAATACCCCTTCTTAGTCAAGTCAAAACTCATTAAAAATTCATTTTTAAGAACTTTAACTTATTTTGACTTTTCCTTGATTTTTCTGACTAGCATTTTAAACCAAATCGAGAAGTGGGTCTTGTGACAACGCGAATAATTTGTAATATTTCGTATATTCCTATTCATGTTTTGTTCAGAATATTCTCTTCCCTTATCATGAATTGGTTTTACAACTGGATCAATTAACAGACCACATGACCCATTGCATTGCGGGTTTTACATCAAATATTACTGAAGTCTTGATTTAAGTTTCTACTTAAAATATTTCAGTAACACATAACCTTGTCTTAAAGTAACCATGCCTTTCTCGTTTTATTAAGACCAAAATTTGTACCTCTTATCAATGATGCTTCAGTGGTGTAAGTTATTCTTTTGATATACGTGAAATAAAAAAGTATTAATGTATCGGAAGTATCAGATTTTTTCCCATTTAAGGGAAAAGGTGCCGCGGAGTATTTCCAATGCTTTGTAGAGCTCCATTAAATTAATCGAATTCATTCCCATATTGACCACTCCATTCATTTCGAAAGTATTCATCTGAAATCTCAAAGATATAACGAAATCAAACTTGCTGTGATTTGCTGGCTTAATCAAATCAAGCGCTAAAGTTTATGAATCTATTTGAAAACGCATCTTACTGCTTGATTTATCTACTAACTTCGTGTAATTTAGGATTGGCCAACTATAATTTTATTTAGCGTAATGTTTTCGAAGGTGTTTTCTGAAAATATAAAATTATTTTCAATGTAAATGATGAAAATTTTAAAATCTTGTAAATGCTCTAGGCATTTTACCAACCTCTTACCATGAGGGCCAATAAATGCGTGCCTCAAGGATGCTAGTTGGCGCGTGTAGGTTAGTTGTGGCTTTTTCTAACTGAAGCCCTTAGGGCAAAGTGGTAATGAGTAATGCTTTCCGAGAGCTTGGTAGTTCGCACATTTTGATATTTGGGGAGAGAATGCTTTAAAAGATGCGCATTTTACTTTTCACGAGAAAGGCAAGATGGGAAAAATACACATTTCTGTCACCCCTTTTTACTAGCCTTACTAATAGGCCCCTAACTGCTGTGTCATCATCGCACTATGGGAAACTAATAGTCCTTCACTTAACGATTCTCGTGATGCTGAATCACTTAATATAATAAAAGCCCCGATGGGTGGCAAGTTACATAACTCGTTATTCTTGCATGAAGTTTCGCGTTATTAATAAGAACCTCACCTCACTGGTACGTCACCTGACTTATTCAGTATGTCATTCACACTCTACTGCGCCACTCCCATTAACTGCAACAGGTTTACTATTCCTCAGCAGGGGTGTGCGATAGACTTACCTCCACGTGGTGCACCCTGGGCAACGTATACTCATACGGCAAAAAAGTCTATTAACTGGCAGTTGACTTCTGACTTCAAACTACCATAACCCCACTGTATGTCAATCCCCTGTGGATTTCAAAGAGGAGAGAGCACTTTTGAAAGGGAAAATAGAGCCTGCCGATCAGTCATTCAAAAGGGATTAGGCCCATTGGGAGTCGTTCACTTACCATGGAATGTATATCATGCCAAAGTATAGAGATAGGTCGAGGGAATTCTTTCGCAGTAGATCATTATCCAATTAATAAAAGGCATTAGAGCCTAAGATTTTTTCACTGAGATGAGGTTAATCTTTCTAATTCTCTTATCGTTAATGAACCAGTCTATAGCCTCTCGACTGAAATTTATCACTGGATATCGATGAGCTATTCACTGATCTATTAGGCTGTTAAATCGATGCTTAATTGAATACAATTCAAAACGATTGTTATTATTTAGTCTGGAGAATGAAATTGTTCCTAGCAACTTCCTTCTTCTACTTTACAATTACAAAATATATCCAAATATCCATAAAATGATTGGGGTTTGTCTATCGATTTTTTTGGCCAAATTGTAAACAACGA
>UZAE01012501.1:23424-39188 GCA_900617975.1 Rodentolepis nana | reverse complement strand
TTTGAAGTCAGAAATCAACTGCCGGTTTATAGACTTTTTTACCGTATAAGAATACGTTGCCCGGGGTGCACCACATGAAGGTAAGTCTGTCGCACCCCTGTTCCACAATGTACCTGGTAATTAAAGCACTATGGAGTACATAAGCCAGTCGTTCTATTTGGGAGATTTGGGTTAATCATCACAAAACTACTTTTTCAAGTCAGATTTGTCATGCAAGACTCATGTCCACCTGTTTTACTATGGATTCCTGGGCGGTTTATGAAACTACGATCATATACTGTCACAGCTGCATGTCTGTGAGGTCGGGGGTTGTGAATTTGATGTCACCCCTGTGAATGAAATTACCGATCGCATTGACTAAGTTGGTTTTACAAAGTTACTTGAAGAATTCGAGTTTCTTACAAGAGAGATTGCGATCCTATTCGTCTATCTAGGCTGCATTTTTGAGGTTCAAAATCCACATTGGTTGGCTTGCAATCACCTTCAACAGTGGCCTAAAGATTTGCAATAGTTTATGTCGCTGAATTGTTTTTTTGCCAAGTCACTTTGCCTGTTATATCCTACGCTTCATGTGGCTGGTTCTTATCAGTCTCAGTTGCTAGCTTTGTACTCCCTTCTAGGAAACAGTAGACGATCTTGTGACGGAGGAAGTCCATGATGTAGCCTCAGGTGAGGTGAAAAGCGCTCAAGCCAGGCACTCAAACTCCTTGAGGCTGCAGAAACGTTCCTTCACTGCTTGGAGGTCAATTTGTGAGAGGAAGAGCGTGCAGAAACTCAATAGTGAGCGCACTCTTGATCGACTTCTCTCTTTGCCCGGTGCTCCTGCTCCTTGCGCGTGGATGGGTGAAATGAGTCTGCGACGTCCTCTCCACCAGGTCTTTCGAAGGGAAATCGAAGGCTTGGAACCCAAACGACCTCGATTGTCAGACGCCAATTCCTCTAGGGTGAGCTTGCATATTAATATGATCGTCATTTTCGATTTATGTCTTATTTCATGCTAGATCCAACTTTAGCTGTTATCTTATTTGCATTAATTTCTAAATCACTATTCTTATTTACCTTTGCGCGTGGTTCGACTTTCAGTGTTGGTTAGATATCAATTTCCAGAATTCGGCTATCTAAGCGGTCGTTTTATTTGCGGCTTTTGCGTACATAAGGATTCACCCATATTATAGGTCTTTATTCAACTTTCGTTAGCAATGTCCTCTTTAATCATGACTTACTTGATTAAAGTACAAGTTGATTGTTAAGTATTTGTACCTGTAGACCAGTGGTTGACGTGTTTGTCTGCCAAGTCAGTGATCTGGAGATCAATACTCGTTTGGTGGTGCGGGTGACGATACCCCGCCCTGAATACTTTTGCTCAGCGTGTGGTTCAATAGAATGTGAGTTTGTCGTAAGAGCGACTCCAGTATACCTCCCTTCTATGCAAATCAAGAGTTCGGAGCGCTTCTTAATTGGATTAGGAAGTTGTTGAGTTTATTCCTTATCCTATGCACTCCCAGTTTTCCTAATTCTTAATGGCATTTAACTTGTACATTCGGAGTGAAGGAAAGTGTAACATTGCAGGTTTGCCCAAGTCAATGTTTACTTTTTGGCCCATTCAAGCTCGGAAGTTATATAAGTGGTTTTGAGGAGCCATAACTGCTAATATCCTTCAATCGCTTAGCTTAGCAGCAATTCGGCCATGGCTACCGTGTCAAAGCTCTCATTGACTGTTTTGGCAAAATTTTGCGCAACCTTGATATATCACACTACTATAATCAATCAGTAGGCAAGTTACAAGTGCGGAGCGTGTGTATAAATTGGGAGTGCTATATAGGCGAAACTATAAACTATCATCTTACGGTTAGGTTAGTGTTTTCGAATTAGCGGGAACCAAGCCCTTCTGTGTCAAAGGATTGCGGGGGGGGGGGGGCGCTCTATAATACTTTTGCTTTCTCCCTAAGCCAAGGTTTAAAGGATGCTCTCCTTGTTATTTGGATTGTTAAGTGTATGAAAAATAACTTCATTCATCAGCCTCATTTCATTCTTTTTTTAGATTGACACCACTTTCACTTCAAAACCCTTATACCTAATTCCATCCCTGCTGGGCATTCGGATTGCAGTTCTTACTTCTACTGCATTCGTGGAATTTAACAGATGGGTTCTCGTCATGCTTCAAAGCTATCCCCTAATAAAGCCAATCTCCTCAATTAGCCAACTTTCTGGTTCTGAAGGAGGAATCATTAATATCAGTGGAACCATTGAAGTTGTCAGTTTGCCTCAACTTTGCCTCCTCCCTCCCAATCTCCTCAGACCCAGAGAAAATTCTGAAAACGCGACCACGAGGGTTATTGAATTCCCACCTTTAAGAGATTGGTGGAGGAATCTAATTGTGCATGGTTTGAATTGGTTTGCCGAGGCAGTCTCAAATTACGTGCAAAATAAATCTCATATTCGAATTAAGCGCGAAAGCACTTCCACTCTCCCCGTACACTCATTCATTACCTCCTCGACTCTTCATGAGATTGTCAGCTCCCATATTGAGGCCAGTTTCATGAAACCCCTCATAGAATTCATCGGCCAATGGAATGAGTTAAGACTCCAACATCCCGCAAGTTTTAATCGATTATTTAAACCCGCTGGTAGACAATGCAATCACTAATTCTCTATATTCTTTTAGTATCCTCGTAGAATTCTTGAAGCTTATAACAAGTGTTTAAAGCCATTGTCGAGACGCATCCGCGATAATCTTGCAGTGTCTCCACTTCCGGATTCTATACCAGATGGCTCACCGTGGGAAGAGGCTGTGATGGCGTGGAACTTGTTTTTAGACTCGCCTCAATTTTCCGCGTGTTATGTGGCGTCTTTGAAACTTTACCCTGAAAATCACGAGTCCTGGAGACGTGAAAGTCCACTACTTATTCCTTGGGGCAATCTCTGTATCGGTTTGATCCGAGCTAAAATTGATGACACGGCATTAATCGGCAGTTTGGATGATAATATTTTGGAGTCTGATCTTCCTGAATCCATTTTTGATGACCTGGTCCCTCAATTCCCTATCGAAGATACTAGGAAGCAGCATGAGTCGAAAAGCTCCCCTGTCCTTCCACCGAATTATGACCTCCAAATCCCAAAAACCGATCCCTACGCGAACATCCTTCAACGGCTGAATGAAGTGAGCAAGAGAATTGATGGAGTGTCTCAAAATGTAAAGTCGATCTTCGAATAGAGTTTGTACATCTGCTTGTATATTTACTTGGTTATACAAATTTTATGTATTTTTGTGACTCATGTACAAAGGAAGAGCAATCTTTTAGAGTGAACGAGTTTTATCTCCCTGACTATTGTTTTCTTTTTGATTTCGTGGGTCTCTATTTGTGGGGGGGGGCTTTTTAACCTAGTCTTCTTACTAATTAGCATAGTGCAAGTTGTGTCGTACTGATATTCGCTGGGCAGATGCGTAAAGGTGTCAAAGTTTGATAAGTAAGGAAGTGGAGTCCTCTGGAATTTGAGAATTATCACGCGGGAGCGGCATCACATTACTATTTGAGGTGCTAATTAAGATTGGCGAGCTATCCTTTTACAACATTCTAGGTGGTGGATTAACTAACGTACGTTAAGTTGATGTCTACAAGTGCACATCCAGCTATGTGGATGACCAGTCGCACTAGTCAGTTTGGACTAATTCCAGAGTTACTTGTGCCACACATTTCCAAGAACTGCAATGGATAATGCTCTATTTCCTTACCTAAATATACACGTTCTAAAGACAAAGGTCAATTATATAAAGCGATAAACTAAACCAAAACTAATAACAACATAATTATAAAGTAAAAAGGCCTTGTTAGGGAGGAGGGGTTGGGGGGGGGGGGGGGTGGAAGAGTAACCAGGTATTGCTATACGTAACCGGCCAGTTTGGCTCCGATCTAAAATAAAACGAAGTAATTATATTAATATCCTCTGTGCTATGGCAGCAGTCAAACTCAATTTTAGCTAAAGAGGTGCAAATAACAAAGACACCAACACTGAACTATTCTGACAAGGGGGCTAGTGACCTGAATTTAGTGTGTAGATGACAAACAACCCGATTTCTCAAGCATTCAAGGACTAGTCCTAAAGCAGGAAAAATGAAAGTTTGCTAATAGTCAGTAGCATAGTAACAGAATAGGTATGCATACCACAAAATCAATTGACTTCGACCCCTAGTACCTGGATGCTGAAGATCGCGTAAAAGACTGCATCTAATCTGAACGTCAGTTTAAACTTGCCTGATCACACAACAAAACCCTGGCGACTCAAGTACCGTTGACTTCTCTCCCAATACCTCGACTGATATATAAAACTATGAATATACCATACTCTGAGAGTTATTCAAGAGAAGCATCTTTAGAAGAATTTTAATCTACGAGATACTAACACGCATTCTCTTGCTTTAGTTGAATGGACAAATTATCCAAAAGGAGGTCCAAATTCTGTAGGCTGAGATTTACCTTTCGTATAGGGTACTTTAATTACTCAAGACAAAGTATCCGGCTCTAAGTTAACTTAAAAATGCCGCCATTTAACTCCGCTCAGTAGTCCTACTAACCCAAATTGAGCAATACCTATAAAAATAGCTTACGGATTTGTCACAAGTGTTTATTTTCTCTGTAGACACCGGGGACGAGCTGGTAGTGATGGTATTAGAGACATCATGAAACTGTTGAGGTGTGCTGTATCCGATATGGGCGTATCGAATGTTAGTATTGATTGGAGAAGATGACCGTCTAGAGGCGTGACCTCGTCGATAGGGCGAGCACCAAACCGACTCTAACCTTTTCTCGCGTGGCTTGGAGTGTCTTGTTGGCGTTTTGGGCAGGTTATTATCTCGAATGTCATTGATCAATCGGGTTGGTAAGAGGAACAGTTCTTTGTTGAGCTCGATCATTCGCGTTGCCAGTGTGATAGCATCTTGGATGTCGGAATTCTGTCGAAACCACACAAAAATGATATTATGGGAAAAGTTATACGTGATCTGGGCTATGAGTGAACTATTAGATAGGTCAATGTCTTGGAGAAATATGCTCCATAGTTGGATGATTTTTGACAAAGAAACTTCTCTCAAACTTTTCTGCCAGAAACAGAGACTAACTTTGGCCTTCGATTTCATATGGATAGGTCCAAACCCGTAATCACAAAAGGAGCCTTATTCAAAACAGCTGTTTTCAAATTATTCATGGCAATCATATCGAAGTATTCAAACAGGAAGGAAATAGTGGTCCAGACTAAGAATAATTGGAAGGACAAAAAGGCAGAAGTAATCCGTCGAAATCTGGACATCAATCCGAATTTTGAATTTTTGTAGGCTGTCTGTGTGCTAATGTCTAATGCATCGAGGTTCAAAAAACATAAGGCTTTTAACTCCTGGGTACCTGAAAGAGGGTTAATGTCTGGAAGATTGTCAAAGATATCTCTTTTGGAATTGACAAAGAACAGTCTCTAAGCGCTAACCCTTACACAGATATCCCTTTCAAATTATTAAATATTAATAAGTTTTGGCTAGGGTGTGTTCCGGTAATAGCTAAAGCACTTTTGTAAGACAAAACAAAGGACCTCAGTCTACTGTTGGTGCGTGTTAAGCTACTGAAATGTGGTCGGTACTCTTATTGGTAATGATCAATAAAGGCAAAAAATTCTTTAACACCAAAAGAGGCCACTTCACGTTTAAGTAGAAGTTAACTAACCAAAGTCACCTAAGCTCTTGGTCAAAATAGGTTCAAGACATGAATCATTTCTACAGAAAACTATCAAAAACGAGAAATGCCAATAGTAACAGGGAAGATGGTAAATTTTATTCACAAATGTGAACTAGGTTTCAAGAATCGCATAAAAAAATAGCACATTTTCATCCCTCATGTAATCTAAGACTTGAAATAGTTGAACCTATCGTATAAATATCCGGTAAATAAGCAATCGACCTAGAGATAAACAGGAGAAAACTGTTGTTATATAAAATGCTATTTACCTGATTTTGGAAGCCATCAACTACTGTAAAGGTTTCTGAAAAGACGGAGGGTACTAAAACTGGCCCAAAGACGGTTCCAAGGGCGAGAGGAGACATCCGATTCCGCGCAACTTGGGAAGTCACACGGTGAAGTAGCGCAAAGAGTCTTTGAAGGAGAGATTTGTGCATTTGGGGCAAGAGAAGGATGAGAATGCGCAAAGCGTTCACTTGTTTACTGTACGTGTACCGTTTCATTAGCGCCACATTCGGAGACTCGTCATCTTTTACAACCAATGAATTTCGGTTCCACAATCCTAAAGAGGAAGGAATGAAGAATTAGCTAGTTATTTGGCTTTGACAAGTACGCTCTCCATATCTAAAGTCCAGATTTATCATCTTGTCGACGTTAAGATCATTCCTATTTCCATATGACCATTCCAAAACCATTCATACAAAAAATCGCTTAGCAAGGTTTAAACCCTTATTAGACAATGTTAAATGTTTTTACTCATTCAAACATTAACAAGTTAGATCCGCAGAATGATCAGATCATTGTCTTTGAGCAAAAAATTCCACAAGTAAACATGTAGATGCAGCAGACCAAAGCGTTAAAAAATTAGGATAACATTAGCATATAGATCTTGATTTGAATAGATCCCCATGTTTTCGAAGAGGTCTTTCACGAGCATGAAACAAACACCAATTTTTTTTATTTTTTAATCCATTTAGATCGATGAATATATTGATATTTCCCCATCATTATCTTATAAAGCCAATGAACTGACCAGTTGTTAGGAGGATGCCTTCATTTTGTTCACTTACTTCACAGCGCCTATATCAACGTAAGCAAAGTAATTAATTTTCTAATGGAACTTCGGTTAAGGGTCCTCACAATTGACTAACAAAAGGTCTCTCCCATTGACAAAAAAGGGGGTTTCCAGCGTCGTGCACAAAGCTTCATGCTTCATGAGTGGTATAGGAGTGGGTCCATGTACCGACGACTAGTGAATGAATGATTTAGTGCCACTTTGTGGTTGCTGTGGTGAGGTGAGGCGTAATCAACTAGACTCATGCATTTACAGAGGAATGGTAAAACACACAAACCACCTTAGGGGTGGTTCGGGCAAGTTGGACTATGGGTTAAGGAGAAATAAGGGAAGGACTATGCTAGTTTTACAAATAGATGGAGTTCCCCACCCATCTACAAAGCCATGACGGAAGGTAATAAATTACCTTATTGTGGTTTTGGGAGAAAAGTAGGTTTCATATATCCAATTGAGATGATATAGTGCTACTTTGTGGATGCTGTGGAGAAGGCCAAGCAAGTGAGTTCTTTAACGGACACCCCCAATGTGTGGTTTTATTCCATCCCCAATAAATCGGTTTCCATTTTTTACTGTCACTAACCGCCTTCTGCAAAATAGTCGATTCTTTAAGTTAGCACTTTTTTGACTACCTTGATCATATAATTAGGCAAACTTTCCCATAAGTACATGAGAAATCCATCTTCCACACTTTGCTTTCTACAGCGATCTAAAAACTTTCTCATCTACGAAAAGATATGCAAGTAAAGGAAAATCTCTACCCAAGAATTCCAGAAAAATTGATTTCTATTCATAATGTACCCAATCAGATAGCACTTCATAATGTCGAGTCTTTGGAAGTATCACATAGCCAAAGAGTAAAATTCTATCCTATCTTTGAGCAGTCAAACTAGGATATCTCTTACACTTTCTTTTTGTAGGTAAAACATAGGACTATTTTTTACATAAGTGCTCCTCTGTGGATAGCAAGGGAGAGAGAGATTCAACTGACCAAGAAATAGGTTAAACATTAAATGTCCCAGTGACTGAAATGCCTAAAACTATATCCATCTTAGAGGGGAAGAAAATTTAAAAGTTTCAAGTTTTCATGAAAAATATATGAATACAGCGGAAACGCGAACAAGACCAGGAAGTTTGAGAAAAAAACGATGGCGAATATGAGCGACCATCCCAAGTTGATGTTTTGGTTGTGGTGACTAAGGGAAGGAATAAAAGGCCTCGAGACTGTGTGGATTTAATACATTCCCCTACTCCTTCACCTTGTGCCGCTGAACAATAAGTTACCTTTGATCTCAATTGCTATGCTATTAATTAACCAATAAAGGCTAGCAACTAATATGACTTGTGTTCCTGGTCCTGGTTACAAGGCTCAAGACGCCAATAACCGAATTTAAGTACACAGCTGTCTAGAAAAGAACTTCAAAAGATCACGTCGGGATGCGTGAGTGGCGAAGGCAAATACAATTAACTAATGGCAAACAAATAAATGATATCGAAAGACTGGATTTGAAGGGGGGAGAGAGTTGTTCGACCATAACAACAAAGGAGTGTGTAAGAAACGAGTCCGAACAGGTTTAGTTTTAATTAGACATTAAATTAACCATCTGGTCAATGGTTCTCGAAGTTAGCGCGGTGAGAGTAATTTATGCAAATCGGAAAGAAAGCAAATAACACTAGCCTTCCCGGAATTAGATACAAAAGAACAAACAAAACGTACACAATGACTTCTTATTTCATTTATCTATGTAATTCGTTCAGTATTTCTTCTCCTCTTAAGGTAGGGGAAAAACTGGCAAAGGCAAGGTTAACTGTCATTATAAAGCTTTCTCGGTATTTAGGGGCTAATCGTTATTTGGATGTTGATATTAAGAAATACGAATTAATTTCAAGGGGAAACAGGGGCCGCTGATGGGTTCCGCAAACCAACACATCATCAAGATAGTAGGTAAATTACTTAGAAGTCCAGTTTCTGAACCCCTTCGTTGGTGTAATGACGGCCTTAGTTAAAGTATGGGCTCAACAACAAGTTAGAACGCGTTTGTACTGCCGCCTTTACTCGAGTGTCGAAAGTTCATTTATGACTGAATAAAGTGACTGGCTTTACGCTCCGAAATTTTAATTTATTTCTCTTCCTTTAAGATTTCATTCGAAATTCGTCAATTTACAGTTTCTTATCTCTAATTAGAGGTTGGAAATACCTATATTCGCCTAGATACCCATCAAATTGGAATTCCCAATGGTTTTCAAGCTTGCTACCTACATTTTTTTCCTTAAAATGGCAGGTGGAGACGAAATGTACAAACGCAATAAAAAAATGAAGCTGGTTTTTTTTAATATTCACCTTGCTCGACGCAGTAGCACTGCCTATGTTTTCCAACCCAAATCAACTGCACTGTCGTTAGGCTTGAGCATGCATGTGTCATCAAGTTAACGATGCAAATATTTTGCTCCATTTCGCTTTCTTCCCTACAGTTGACGGACTTGCGTCGGCCTATGTGGCAAAAAAAGTTGCCCTCTCAAACACACACACACTAACGGGCCAACCGACTGACCAGAGGAGGAGAAGGAGGCTTAACAAAAGGGAATCGTGCTTGGAAATTACTCATAATGGGCTCTGACTCTCATCTTAACTATGCCATTAAGATTTAAAATGGCACAATTTGAGCACTTTGGCTTACTGGCTGCTTGAAGGTAAAAGGGAATTAGTCCATTTGTAAGGAGGGGTTGCTCCAAGTGGCTGATTATTGATTTGAGAGCACCAGCAAGTTCATGAGCAGAGTACTCATGCCATGGAAATGTTGTGCAGTTGAAATCGGAAAGAAGTAGGGCATCTGCAACAGCTCTTTGTTGAGTTAAGTTTCCCGTTTTCCTGAAAATTCCTTCCACAAAATGTGCTACAAAGGAAACGCTGCTGTTAATAAGATTAATGCATAGTAGAAGTGTTTGGAGAATCATCAACTTACCGCCGGCATCTTCAAGCACAGCCATCAGATAATTGAGTCGATTCAGAAGAGTGGGAGTTAGCTTTAGGGGTTGAAGATCACCTAGGAGGAATGAAGACTCTATAATGGACTAATCATGTGATGCGGACTTATGAGTAAACAAAGAAATTGAAGTGCTAATGAGTCGAGTTCATATCTCAATTCGTACATAAGTTAACAGGTGTTTTTTGAATAGGAGCGGGTTCAAAATGTAATAAATCAACCAATAACAGAGCCCCCAAAAGCCACGAAATCACTGGAGGGAACATTTAAAGGAAAGGGACTTGAAAAATAGTGTTGTTAAACAATCGGGTAACACACAGGAAGGGAGCCTATGACCTTAGCGATAAAGCAAAAGGAATTGGTGGCTTTTCAAAAGACTCGAGTGAACACTCGTAAAGTTTTTTTTAATTTTATAACAATCAACATATCTAAAGAGGTGAGTAAAAGAAACTAGATTATAAAAAGCGATAAATTAACGCAGGTTAAAGTCCTAAAAGGGGTTATCTTGAAGCTTATTTAAAAGAGGAATTAGGATTACTCAACCCTTTAATAAGCCATTAGGCTTTCCAATAGCTACCTTTGCATTGAATGTCAGTAAATATCAGAAAAAGAAAAAAACTTTAAATTAAATAGGAAATTTCGATTTTGGGACCATTATGTTACTTCACCTACCAAGTTTACGCCTTGTACGAGAGAGCAACTGCTTCATGGGAGTACCTTTGATATTGTTTTGATTTTCAATGTCAGATAAAATATCAAAAGGTGTTTCGAGTACAAAAGAGAGCTGAGAAGCACAAATGGACTTGAATTTTTCTGGTTGTTTTTGACGGAAGGTTAAAATATCCTCCGGTTCTTTCACAGCCTCCATTAGATTATCACTGTAGTTTGACCACACAGCTTCATTCACTGACATTACTAACAAGAAGACAAGATCATAACCCGAAATCAGAGCGACTTAAAAATGTTGAGAATTTTTTGATGCATTAGCAAAGGAAAAATTGTCAGTATACTAAGGGCCAGAAAGCCAATCAGAATGCTACAAGCAACGCATGCTACACTTCCACCTTTCTAATTGGTTGTTAGGGTTATGGGCTTATGTGATTGGTGAAGGTGATTAGCGAATGCTAAATCGGTCCAACATATCCGCGATTTCTGGTTAAAAATGAAGATGTTTTTTGTGTTATATAGCCAATTAATTTAGCCATATATCTTTACAACATTAAGTGATTCTTTTGATTTCTATCACTTTTAAGGAATTTGCAACATTTGTGAAATTCTAAAACAATAGAAATGAAATAATTTAAAATTAACTGAATTATTTTACTGGTAAATATTCGATTTTTATCAAATTATTCAAATGATGTTACTCCTTAAAGCATTTTGTGTTAATTAAGCTGACATTAACGGAAGGGTTACATGTTAGGTTTATATTATTAGATCTCTCCCATTTGTTTATGTTAGCTATTCTGGGTTCCGTCAAATGAGCTTTCACTTTTTTGCAGCATTTGAACTGTAAACAATGCAACTTTAGAGTGACCATCTGCTTTAATGTTCATAGGCTGCTTCGAACCAGTGCAGTTTAAAGGCCCCACCTGTTTGTTCCTGCAGGGTAAGAGGGCTACTGCTCGTACGATTCCGGTACCAGCCTGGATTTCCCCCAGGCCATCATATACACCCCACCCCCCACCCACCCTACAACAACCTACCCTCAACCCTTTCCCACTACTCCCACCCTATCTTTCTCTCACCCCTCACAATAACCCCCTCGAGCGTTCGAATATGGATACATAGCCACTCGAACATGCGGATGCATACAATGACAGTTTGTGACGTGTCGATATCTAGGTCGTACTGGACGCAGCATATTATGCATGCGAAAGCCTGTTCATAAACGAAAGACGATATTCTCTGTGGTTAAGGGGAGGATACTAAACGCTTTCGGTCGTTTTACGATGTCAGATCTTATGCAAAATAACAATTAAGAACAATGACTAGGCTTTATGAAAGGGGTTATTATGCATTTATTAGCATAAATGGATCCAGAATTGTATCTAAATAGAAACCCAGACATAATCAAGATTTTAACGAGGTTTATGCTCCGATTTGATGCAGTCCTGTGATGGTAACCCGAATTATTCGTGTTAAGTAGAACAGAATTAGGGAGGAATGAATAAAAGTGTTGAAACAGAGAGACTTTAATTTATGACCAAAAACGCTAAGGCTATAAGAATGCTAATTAATTAATTAATTTGTTGCTAAATGAATTGAGAATGGCGAAAAAGTATCGATCATAGGGAAATCAATATATGCGGGATTCACTACGCTTAAATATAACACCCACAGGAAAGCGGTTTCGTAAAGAAAATCGATTATTCATTTACGTCAGTACATCCGCTTTACACCTATAACCCAGTTTTTGGTTATTCTGCCTGCAAATTGTAAATTTTGCCCAAAATAACGGAAAACTCTTTGACCAATACAATGGGTTATTATATTTAAAATTAAACTGCCTTTTCCGTTCAAATTGTTCTAAAAAATCACGCGTCTGAAAATATGGGGGAATAAGCAGCCAGGTTTTATTAATTGTGAATATGTCATGAATAATTTCAAACTTGAATTACCTTACCCTGTGTTTTACCCAATTTTTTATTTTAAACCGAACAAAAATTAAAACGACTATGATTTATTTACTTTTATATACCTTTCAACCACGGAGAATCAACGAACTACGTAAGAATGGAAGCCGCTGTCCAGTTTTAAGAGAAATGACGACGGTTGCGAGGTTCAATGAATAATGAAATACCCTAATCACCTGGGCTCGAAAATCATTAGTTTGTCTGTTTTTTCGATTAATAATTTGACGACACTATGCATATGGAAAGTCCAGACGACCTCATTATAGTACAATTTAGCATTCTTCCTTTCACTCCATAATATTGGGTAAGGACGCCTACCAGTTGGGTTTTGATGATTGTTCCTCCAACGTTTTCGCACCTCACATTCGCTGAAAGTCAAAATAGCCAGGGCCCATAAGAAGTGTAATTCCTCTATCATACCTTTCGGTTGTGGTTGATGTACAATAAGTGAAGAAATGAATTTCTCTATTGGAATCATCACCCAAATATTGTACCGCTTTTCGATAAACATCCACTTTAAATACATGCAAAGAGTTGCGTAATTTACAGCATATTTCATCAATGCTAAGATTCGCACATTTATTTAGTCGTTGCTATTGTAACTGTGCGACAAAGCTTACTCAAAATAGATTTTCGCAGCTAAAACTTTGACCTTTGATTACCTTCTTATGTACTCTATCATCTGCCAGGCAGTGATAAAAAATTCTTTAATATGTTATCGTCAATCTTAGGAGAGGAAAGCATATAAAAACAACTCCAAAAAACTATACCCAATAACCATTTCTGTTGCCCTCATAGATCTTTATCCCAAA
The DNA here is from genome assembly GCA_900617975.1 of Rodentolepis nana. Classification (NCBI taxonomy): domain Eukaryota; kingdom Metazoa; phylum Platyhelminthes; class Cestoda; order Cyclophyllidea; family Hymenolepididae; genus Rodentolepis; species Rodentolepis nana. The sequence continues at coordinate 25,964 of UZAE01012501.1, read as the reverse complement.
TTCGAACCGACTTAAATAAACCAAAAGAAAACAAAGTTAAAGGGAAATTGCGCTCAAATAAACATGTCGTTCACGTTTTTAGATCCAAAATTAATATTTCCTCCCAAATTCAAACAATTAGATCTCAATAGAAAAAACGTTCCACTAATTAGATTTTATTTATGAATTAGACTCAAGGATAACTGTTAATCAGTCATAATTATCCCAGTTAATGGAGTCATTTCATCTCTGAGTATTGATTTTTCCCAATTTAATTAACTAAAACAACTCGACACGATCTAAGGCCATAGGCTATTTGGCTAAAATCCCGTACTTTCCAAGAGTCGTTTAAAAAGATGACGATAAGTGAGAACGACCCACCTTTTCATGAGAACTTTAATGCAAAGTTTATAAAAACACATTGACAAATGAGCTCCAGCACACAGAGGCCTAATTAATGAGACATCCGCAAACTTATTTTCAATGCGGATACTGAATCATTCAGCAGCTGCACGGAAACTTACTTAAATTGATGTACCCCGATTAATTGTAGCAAAATTTGAGCTACTATTTGGAATAATCAAGCGTACCTGTACAACTTGAAGAAATTTTGTGTGGGAAATAATACCACCAAGAAAAACCATATTTACCCAAGCTTCATTGTCAAGCCAGCACAATGGCATTAATAAAGAAATAGCGGTACATATTCTAATTTGATATTTATTCCTACTAATGAACTCCAATGAATAAGATTAGGTCTTAATTTCGGGAGGTTCTAAAAATATAGAGTCTTAGTTTGAGAATGGTGTTTTTCTTGGTTGCAAGAACGTCAATTCATACTTTTATGAGTTTAAAATTGCACGCGGAATACCAGTGATGTGAGCGTTATTCTATTTATGGCCAAAACATTAAATTTGAGTGTTTGTAAAGATACTATTAGACATATTTCTTCGAAGCTCCTCTCGAATGCACCACTGTGCGTAAGTTAAAAACAGGACAAAGTTCGACTACATCTTGCGTGATTCAGTGCAAGTAGAGTTGGTGCTCAGTAAACCTTTTTGACATCAGAAAATGTGCGAGATCTGCTTCCTTCAAATATACCTCCTATTACTGGTTCAATTTAAGAATTCAATCAAAATGGTTTTAATTTTGATATCATTTAAATAACTCAATACCACACCAAATTATTAACAGCTTTTGAGGAAAATTCAAAAGAAAAATTCCTTCCCCTCAAGGGGATTCATTTAACTCTAAATCAGTTCGATAAATACGTCTGTTTCTTTGATATAGGTGCACTATAACCGAAAGTGGCCGTATACATTGGGAAGCTTCTGGGCTATTCTTGTAAAATAACTATTTAATACAAATTTATATTTTATTTAGAAATGAAGAAAAAGTTGCTTAGAATGCCAAATAAAATTGGTCTAGGCAAACACATAATTAGTTAAGTTTTCATAAATAAGTACCATTAAGGCATTAAACCTGTCAAATGTCTAAAGTTCTTGATTATGTTAGAGACTTAAACTCATTTTTTCTATCCCCGTTATGAAGATGAGTTTTTCAGCGTCAATTTGTCGGATTTCTACCCATAATTTGGTCGATAAACATTGATTGATATACTTGATTCAGTAAATGAATTTAAGATAATTCTATAACACATATGAGCCATGATTCAAAATGACAATAATGGTACTATGTGCCTTGGAGAATCGCATTGAAGACTATAAGATTGAGTAGAATAAAGCGAAATAACAGACCACCTGATCTAATTGCACCGGCACAGCGGATTTTTTTCCCGAAAATACGACGCAAAAAAATGTCGGAATGTCCTGACATCGTGACTCGGACTTTGTCGTCACAGTTAAGTGAATGTTTCAGTCTCTGACATGAAGCTGGCACTCAGTGGCAAACTTCATTCAAGCATAGCAGAAGTCAACTTCTTACAGGAAATCGTCGTCTGACTTCTAAGCATAGGCACTCAGGTTCTCATCAGATGAGAGAAAGTTTTGCCAATATTTTGAGGACAATATGCAGAATCATATGTGGTTTGACTTACATTCAGCGGTCGAAATGACCAAATTCCCCCCCCCATTGTCATGATTTTCAGCTGAATACTCTCCTTTGAGGGGATGTTGTAATGCCTCCCTCAACATTTTTTAAAAGGGACTTTGGTTGATATCGGCTACCTACAAAGAATTGTTGACCACTGAAGTTGTTACACTCTGTATAACGAGTGTTATCAATGATAGACCACATGTATATTAGCAGAACTTGAACCCTGTCACACCTCACAGAAAAGTTATCTGTCTCCTACCCTACTTACTGATGAGATTGTTAAATTTACTTCGAATGCCCTATAACCAGGTTTAGTGTACTAAAATATGATATAGTTTTAGATATATGCTCTCTGGGTCTTTGGGATCGTTGAAATATTTGGGTGCCGCATTTGTTTCAATTGATTTACATCAAATTTAAAATCCAGTAGGATTTATCAATGTAAATTCATCGTGGAAAATAGCAAAATAGAAATCGTCTTGCCTCATGGAAAAGTCTCTGTTAGC
>UZAE01012501.1:0-20109 GCA_900617975.1 Rodentolepis nana | reverse complement strand
ACTAGATTAAGTTCAGAAAAACAAAACTCTTTGAAATTTGGATCTCATAATCGTCCAGTATGAATTAATTTTTATCTATATACTGATGAGCTCGATTTTGCAACTTAGATGTGTGGTTGTCATGAAATAAGAAACGATTTACGTCTTCATATAAATACATGTAATATTATTATTATTAAATCGGGGTGTGCGATAGACTTACCTCCAAGTGGTGCACTCTGGGCAACGTATACTCATACGGCAAAAAAGTCTATTAACTGGCATTCGACTTCTAAATTCAAACTACCATTACCCCACTTTTTACCTTTTTTACCTTTTCGCTGCATTTGTGTTCATCTGTCTGTCTCTTTTATATCTGCGAATCATTATTCAGCCCCATCTCTCGACATTTTGTCGCTTTGATGTTCCACCTCCTCCCCGTGATGCTCGAAATCAGCTAAAGTGATAATGCTAAATATCATAAAGCCTGACATTTGATTTAATCATAATTTATTTATATCAAATGACAGGCGTTCACAAATGAAGGGGGAGGAACATATATATAGACTTTAGGATAGTTAAGAGTAGTTCAGTAGTCAACTTCTGGCTTTCCAGTATCTCTGGGTCTTTTTCTCGTTGTCTTTAGGGCTGGACATCGTATCAGGTGGGTCTTCTCCATTTCCCCCTGTTGGTTACATAGCGAGCATGTTGGTTGAGCGTATGCTTCTATTCTGTGAAGGTGTATCGTCAGACAATCGTGTCCGGTACGTAGACTAAATTCAGCAACATCCTCTATTCTTGGTCAGTCGGCTATGTTAGAGAGTGCCACTGTTCCCTGTTTCTCCTTTGCTCTAGCTTTAAGTTCGTTGCACCTTGAAGTCTTGATTTATCTCCTGATTAGTGTATTTATTACGTGGAAAGACATTGGGCGGTCTATACCATACAAAATTTATTTATTTCAAATGACAGGCGTTTTGATAGTTATCATTAGCAATTCAGTTGACTTCAGGCTTCACAGAGAGGAAGGGACATCAAAGTGAAAAAGTCGAGAGGGGAGAGGAACAGAAGAGTGCTTCAAAGGTGTAAAAGAGACAGACACAAAGGTAGAAACAGGTGAGGTGAGTATTGTGGAAGCGGTAGAATATGATATACAGTGGGGTGATGGTAGTTTGAAGTCAGAAGTCAGACATTTTGCCGTTTGAGTATACGTTACCCATACCTTGCAAAATTGTTGAGTCCTTCTTAGCAACTGTGTCAGCACGTTCATTATCCATAATGCCATAGTGACCAGGGATCCATTGAAGAACTACTATTTAGTTTTTTCCTCTCAGTAACTGATACAGCTTTTTTGCATTCGTGTATCTCGGCTTTTTAAGTGGTTCTCTGTTTCCAATTGAATGTATTGCTGACTGGGAGCCCGAAAGAATTACTACTTCGGTGAATTTTGTATCCAGATCGCACAATTAGCCTAATGCTATCTTAATTGTCTCTATTTATCCTGAGCATGCGGCTCTATTTTGTCCCGCTGCCGCAAAGAACGAGAATAGTTCAGTAAGGTCAGTAAGTGCATTTGATCTGATGGGGTAACTGCTTTTCTGAAATAGTCGAACAGTTGGATGCAAAATTGTACTTCAGTGTCTGCTAATGGATTTTGGAGTAAAGAGTGACTTTTTGGTTTGTCAGCAATTTGTAATGCTTTCTTCAGTTCTATGGCTTTTGTATTAGGGCAAATGGCTTCTTTAGGTATCTTGGCCTATTTTCGTATGTGCTGAAGAATGCACAGTTGCTTCTCATACAGAGTCAAGACTTTCTCGTTGATAAATTAACATATTGTGGTGTTCCCTGTGACCAGGAACATTGTATCAATGGGTGATGACTTTATCCCTCTAGTAATTAGTCATAATGCCTGGTTGTGTGTCTTCTCGAATGGTCTGAGAATCACCTCAGAGGGTGCATTAAGTGGCTTACAGTAATACAGTCTTATTGGTTGAGCAAATATCTTGTAAGTGGTGTTTAGGGTTGAGTGTGCACAGCCTCATTTGCTACCAGGGAGGCACTTTAGTACTTTCAGTCTATTGGAGGCTAGTTCTGCTATTTTGGCAGTGTGGTTTTCCATGTTAGTTTTGTGCCAAATGTCACTCCGAGATAGATGAACTCGTCGGTTTATTCTAGAAAAGTATCCCTGAACATGAAATGTTAATTTATGCTGCAATATAAGTCATATTTAATCTGGTATAACTTGTGGCTAACTACAAAATCAAAATTAGACTGCCAAATTTGTCACCTTAACTAGTTGTAATTTAGCCATTATCCGCTGGTGTATTTCTGGAATGCAGATAATATACGGGTATGGCTCTTCATTTTTAAAACTTCACAAAAGTCTCCTCGGTTGATATTAATGGAGGCGTTCAACGGATGCGTGGAATTAAAAAATATTGAAGAATAATCGGTTAATAATTCTGTGCAGTTTTATATTACTGTCATTTAGTGATTGGGTATATTATAGACCATCGTACACGAAATATGACGAAATGTTAAGTATGAAGAAGTTGAATTACACTTAAGATCTTCGAAAGGAGACATATCACATGAACTAGAAGGACCAAAATTATGAAATTTAAATGTAACTATGTATCGTGAATATGAAATAAAAGCCTACTGAGATTTTCGAAACAATTTTAATTTCAGGAAAAATTATAAAATTATTGTTAGTTAATTTTAATCACTTTGCGCAATAGAAAAAACGAAGATGATATTATTTCTTTAAATAATATTCAAGACATAGAATTCTAAATGTTTTAGTTGCACTTTGAATGTATAAAGATAAATTTATAATCAAGGCGAATGAAACCTTGACACAGCATTTGAATTTGCCCGCTGGGTTTTGTTTGGGTCGTGTGAGTCTTGTATATTTTCCGATAATTCCCTGGTTTGCATGATCTATATGATAATCAATATTGATTATGTAAAATTTAAAAATTAAATTAAATTTTTCGTTAAATTGTGTGTTATAACTTTCGAGAAATAATACTATTCAGACACTGTTTAAATATCCGGTATGATCATGAGTCCCACTTTAAGGTCACTTATTGCAGATATGCAGCTAAATATTTTAAACTTAATAGAAAGCAGGAATTTTAATTGTATATTTGAATATAATGGACTAATTTACTGAAATGTTTTTCCATGTATGACTTTCATTATTGAAATTATTACTCTATGTGTCCCTAAAGTTGTAAATATAGACTCATTTTAAACCGAATCCATTTTATCTCTAAATATCAGTGTTAATCGCGATTGCGCCTGGAAATCTCTTTTATAAACTTATTACACAACGAATTTGATTAAATTATTTTGTGAATTTTCCATTATTAACCTCTCAGAGCTACCTATAGTTCTTGAAATTTAATGATTATTACGTTCTCTCAAATATTAGGATTTTTTCGATGACAATATTGATGTCAATATCCTCTACCTGGGTTAATTAAATTACCATAAAATAATAAACCAAACTTTCTTTTCTGTCTTAACGTTAATCAGAAATAATATTCTCTGTCATTTGAAAAGATGTTGTTTTCCGTTCCCATTTTCATCATGATGAAAACCATTTTAATTTTCCATTTGGCCTGTCATTTGCATATGTTTTAACTATTTTGTGGCCAACAATCGTGTTCGTATATGATTTTTTTCTGTTTTCAGGTTATTTCCATTAAATGTTGCGCATTTAACGTTGACCCAACAGTATGCATGCCCCTACATATTTTGAACTCACTCCTACAAATAGTCATCAGCAGACTGGTGTATATAATCCCATTGGAGATGGATCACTTCAATCACCTGCCGTTTCATTTCCTCCAGATACGCACACTCCGGTCTCAGAGCAGTTTGATGATATCACTTATCCCGGTTCTGAAGTTACTGTAATTCATCGCGTTCCTGGACAAGCTTTGGCGAGTTATTGGCGCCAGGATCCAAGCAGTGCCTTCCTACTTCATCACGAAACTGGCGGGAATGGAAGATTTGAAAACGAGAGCAGTAGTACCACACTTAGTTGTGCTGATAGTTATCAAGCCAATCAAAGTGCTAGAGAGAACGGTGTGACTCTTCGCGAGAATGGACTGAAATCTCTTCAGTCGGATCACGAAGAAGGGACGACAGTTTGCGCAGCTTCTCAAGTATCTGCTTCCACGAGGTGCAGTGATGATGATTATCGTGGTAGGAGAAGAAGGTCATCAGAAGGAGAAAATGGAAGATATGTTGTTGAACGTAGACACAAAAAATCACGCAAGGTTTCTTCTCACTGTCATTCCGAAAGTGAGATGGATGGAAGCAGCCGTGGTGGTAGGCACAAAAGACATCGATGGAATCGACGAAAAAGTGAAGAGCATCGCTCCCGGTCACCATCTTGCAACTGCGATTACTCCCATCGAATCTCCTGGGCACACGCCTTCGAACATGGACACGCAAACTCCCTTCCCACAATGAAGAAACACTATAATCGTGAGTCCACATCCTCACCGAACCTGAGAAGAAAGAAGCCGATTACAGGAATGTTTGGAGCAAATTTGGCAGCTTTTCGAGAGGAGGAACAGTGGTCGGATAGTGAGCAAATTCGATCTCGTCCTATAAATGCTAATTACTGCGGTCTTTTTGGTCTTTCATTTGTATGCTTTCTAGCAATCGGTTGTCTTCTATCTCCCATCTTAATGCTCATCATACCCATAGCTCTCTCATTGGGCAGAGATGCTACCATTGGATTTGGATTATCTGCTAGATTGCCCATTATGAACTCATGCAATGTTCGCTGTGAAGCTAATCTACTTTCAATATCTGTTAAAATGCTCCTCCTTTGTTTGACTACGTGGAAACTTTACATTCAACCGATTGCCTGTGTCTGTAAGAGGCTGGGAATTCGCCCGATGTCTGTGTCAGCTCTCCTCAGTCGGAAGTTCCGAGCTCTTGGACGTTTCAGCCTGGATCACTCTCCATTCGATCCATCTACACTTCATCCATACCCCTCTGCTGAACGACTTATTGGTTTGACACTCTCCGTAAATTTCCTGGGAGTAGGGGCAACCTGTGCCTTCTGGGTGGCTTTTGCTGCCAGGTGGATGAAATGGTTACTTCAACCTAGATCAGAATACCTCTCCGCGGTATCTCAAGACCTTCACGCGCAATTTGGATTACCCGCTGCCTTGGCAACACCTTCAGATATTGCAGATCAGGGTGATCCGTCAAATTCTTCCTATGCTAGCCTTGTTAGTTTTGTGCTAACCTTCACAGACACACTTCTACTGCTTCATTTGGTCGGTGTGACTTTGAGAACTTGGAATTATATAAAGGGAAATGGAAGACATTATGTGGTAAAAGTCATCAGATCTCCAGATGGTATCAGCAAAAGCTACAGAGTAACTGGTTCAAGTCTGGAGGTGGTTGCTACGCGGATTATTCAAAAGTACAATGTTGACTTTCCGGTGAGTTCCATTTTAAAATTTTAATACTATTGACATTAAAATCAAGTAAATCAAATCCCTAACAACTATTTCTCTCTTTAATCACCCTTCCTCGGTTAATTTTAAATAGACTGAAAGTCCTAATAATAAGTTGTTTCCAATTTACTCGTCAAAATTTAGGTTTTAACATGAGTCATTCAGTTGCTTTGCCCATGTTTTTACTTCCGATCGAGTTCACTTGTTTGTCATTATTTTTTGTCGATGAATAAGATACAGGAGTAGGGGAAAATTCAGTGGTCTGACTGAGTTGCTGTGGATTATTTTTCCTATTCGAAGAGTATTTTATCTAGAGGGGAACTAGTTTTAATTGAAAAGGTGAGGATTAGTCAGTGCAACATAGTGCAAGGTCGTGTATCTTGTCGCCTCTTTGATGCCTTGGGGGGAAGGGGGGGATTTTATGGTATCTTGGCGTCTGCTTTATGATGCCTTGTTATTATTATTGTCAAAATGATTCAGACCTACGGGAGTTATGTCCAGGATCAGGATTTCGCGAGCTTTGACTTTATCGCCTACTTGGCATTCACTTTGTTCAAGTTCTACCTTTTAGCTGTGTTTTTTTTATCGAATCCAGGTCCCATTATTGCCTGAGAGAGAACCTTTAACCAAGGACCGTTCTAAATCTGAATGTTCCATTTGTCGATCTTTGAGACATTTTTCAAGTTCTCATAATTAGAAATATCCTCATAGTACCTGATTAACATACTTATTGTGATTTATACACTGCCAGTACAACAAATGTCTTGATTCAGCTAAAATCGGAAGCATTGAATCGTTTATATTTTCATTGTGATGTCGTAATGTTCACGCGTCATCACCTGAATCCCAGGTTCATGACTGTGGTTTTTGTTCAGTATACGTTGAGCTTCTTGACTGTTCGGTTAGTGGTGCTATACAATTCATTCAATCGTTACACAAAATCAGGTGCACGTGGATGAGATTAACAGATCGCAACTCAAAGCAGTTCATTCAAGAAGCGAGCTTCTCTACCCTCTCTCTAACTTCTTTCTAAACCGACTTTCTGTTCGACTTTCTGGTTTTATAATGTACTCTAAGTCTTTCCTTGCCAAATAAACGACTTCTCTCCTGAGCTCAACAACTGACAAATTAGGTTTTCCCCACGACACGGATCTCCTTTTCAGAATATCACATTTTACATTTTCATGGCTTCATTAAGCTGACTACAGTATACGAAGTTTGTAGACATAATTTTATTAAAAGTGTGTCTGGTGTTGTGCTGTAGTTACAAGCCATTTTCTCTCCCGATTCCCTTTACACGTCCTTGTCTCTCATTTAATTAGATCTTTTCGTACATTTTCCAACAGCATTTATGATGTCTTGGGCTCTTTTTAAATCACCTTGTTTTCCAACCTTGCTGTCAAGGTTTTTTAAAGAAAGCCTGCTTGCACCAAAGTTCTTCCTTTTCTTCTGCATCATCATCATCGTCTTCTTTCCTTCCATTTAGATGAGTCGTTGGTAGTGCTGCCAACTTTTTCTTCGTTCATACCACCCCCAATTGATAGGGTTTGGTAAAAGGGATTGTTTTAATACACTCGACAACCACTTGACCACTTGTCTTAATAAATTGCGAGTACATTTCGGTATATTTATTCGTTTGCATACTACCCTTAATCGAAAACAGGTTGCGTAGTTGCTTTCTGTTTAAGGAGCTAATGAATAAGAAAACGAATCCTATCCTTAACTGCTGATTAGTTTTGAGTGTAGATTTTAAAAATGATAAAATGCTGTATATATCTTTTTGTAATCTAGCTTCTTATTCAAGGTATTTGTATTTTCATTTAAAGGCAATCTTTGTAATGATTTGATTGATGGTTTTTTGTATCGAGTACATTTGTGTTATCTGGATTATGAGAGATGCTGGAGCAACAGGACAGCTATTTTAAAATACGTGGTCGTAGGCAAAGCCAGCTTTAGCTCTTTTGATCAAAGTATTGCATCGGAAGATGTAGAACTTTCAATATAACATGTGCTGAGGGGTGGGGGGGGGGGGGGGGGGGGGGGGGGGGGGTAGGAGTTTTGTGGCAGCCTTCCCTTTGGTCTGAACTTTGACAAGACTTCATTCATAATCGTCATTATCGCGAGGACTTTTAAAAAGACAGCTTGTTTAGATATTACTATGAGTCTTCAAATTTTGAAAAGGCGATAATGGCCCTTTCTTAATCAGTATTCCTATAACAAACGATGGAAAGCATAAGTTAATTGAATTTTAAAATATGGTCAAGCACTCATCTGTAGTCTTTCCGACTTCTATTTCGCGGAACACATAACGTCTCTGCTTTCGGATGAACGTCATTCACTGTCTCTGCATCGGGTGTGAAATGGCCCTGAAGAACTGGTTGCTTTCCCACCACAATACAGTTTTGCTCGAGTTCTCCTTAACCTCCCTTGACATTGAACTTTTGTCATTTGTCATTTTGTCATTTGAACAATACGATCGTTAGGTTGGAGGGTTTCACTCCATTTTCCATCATTCAGCCTATTTTTGGGTATTTTCAGAAGTAGTCACTGTATAAATTAAGTTGAATTCTTTTCTTTATCAAGATTTCAGCTAATGTCCTACCCTTTACAACAACTACTGCCTTCCAACCTTTATTTCGCTTACTAAAGTTGGATTTTAGACTGTTATAGATTGGAAAAAAGATGCTTTAAATTCTGTCCAATCATAAAGTGTGCATTTGGTGTAGGTAGTTATTAAGACGTAAAATTTAATAAGCGTTCAGTTGTAATAAAAGAGCTTTGGAAAAATATTGTTACCAGGGCGTAAGGATTAATCATGGGAAACGAATCATCCGGACGTCTATATCTTCCAAAAGCTCCTGCTTGTATGCTCCATTGCCGCTTGAACACAATTTTTAATCAGTGCTTCTTGGATGTTGAACTGATAATCAGAGAACTTAATCCCATATGAATCGGTTCTAACTTTAATTTAAAGCCTTCCAGTCGCCATTTAGTTAGAGGACAGAAAAGGTAGTTCAATTGCCAAAGCAATTAATTACGCAATGGTTCTTGGTCAGTTTCGACATGCCCTGGGTTATTCAGTTTCATGTTTACCATTATAAAGTTGACAGCGCTTGGCATTTGTCAGTCCCGAATGGTGCTTGGAGATAAATCGCATAATTGACCTTTTCCAGAAAGTAGGAGATGGATTCAAGAGGTTTGAAAACCCAGACACACTGGACTGTCATTATGGGAGGTTTTATGGGTCTGCTCCACCACTTCGCTTTTTCCATCACAACAGCATACCTCGAAAATATTTACAACCACTTTTGGGTTTTGATTAATAAGCCGCTTAATCGATGAAGATCAAGTAAGTATAGGAATGATGAATGAACTTTTGAATTTCGAGATTGGAGTGTTTATAGAGCGTTTTTATGCTGGGGTTTTGACACCGGAAAGAATAAATGGGTGTGCTATATTAAGAAGGCTTGGTATTATCGTTTCTCCCCCGAGAATGAGCATCGGAGGGAGACTTCATATCTGCGAAGTCAGATGTCAAGATGTCGAGTCACTTCAGTACAAATCAAACAATTCTAATGACCTATAGTTAATAAAGGCTGATCGAACTTAAGATCCCTAATCAGGGCAATGATAAGTTATCTTATTTCTATACAAAATGTGTACTGGAATGCATTTCTCGCCAATAAAGTTTGGGATCTAATTGGACTCTCAATATCTGCCCCCATAACACCTCAAGGTGCCTTTTGTGGTAATATCGTGGGCACAATTGCCCAGACTAAATAGGAAAATGGCCTGGTTCAACGTTAATATTTATTTATTTATATCAAATGACAGGCTTTTTGATGGTTATCATTAACCTTTTAGCCGACTTCGGGCTTCACAGAAGGAAGAAATATCAAGCTCACAAAAAGTGGAGAAGGGGAACAGATGAGTGATTCACAAATGTAAAAGGGAGAGAGAAGGGTAAGGTGAGTACTGCGAAGAAGTCGAATATGACATATAGTCGGGTCATGGTAGTTTGAAGTCAACTTCCGGTTTATAAACTTTTTGGGCACCGTATGAATATACGTTGCCCAGGGTGCACCACATGGAGGTAAGTCTATCGCACACCCCTCACGTTAATATAGGATTGCTGAAGTTTCATACTCAGGTGCGCGGATTATAGGTGGATGGAAAATGACTCATTCTCTCGTTATACCTAAGAAGCACATGTTTGCGCCTGTTAGTACTAGTGGCCAGATTCGCGTGTACGCTTAAGTGCAGAGGTGTGTGATTGCTCGCACGCGGAAGTGCGTCCGTGCTACTGTGCTAATGCGAAAAGCGAAAATTCATGCATTGATGTTGTCGGATGTTGATTGAGAAAAAAGGCACCAGGACAAGGAGGGGTTGTAGGCGGACTTCCGAAGACCCTTTGAATGTGTCATTTCTCTTTTTTTCTTGTTCAGAGGCATGGCATTTTGAGGGCTGCTTTCTGTATAAGCTTTGTCAAATTTTCCCTTAAAGAGCTTTGCGCTGTGATTTTATGTGCAAAATAAGCGATTATTCCATTCTTAAGGAGAAAGAGGAGGAGGAGGAGGAGGAAGGATTTGGATGATGTATACAATCGAAGTACAAATTGTTGTCGAATTTGCAGTCAAGCTAATCGATTTTATTATAGAATGGTAACAATTTTTTTTGATTAAAGGGAAAGAAAATGAGTTTAAAATCCCGATTGAATTTAAACCTCTTTGAGTGAATGTGAAGCTTCTGTGTGAATCAGATTCAACATTTTTACCATTTTAACACTAATTTAGGAATCAACTCAGTTCATTTTCCACCATTAATTAACAACAAGTTGCTTCAAGATTTCGCTAATTACAATCTTTTTGTACAAAGTAAAACAATGTACCAGTGTTACAAATATCCAAAAAATTCAAAATTAATTGAAAGACACTTGGCAAATCGTGTGCAAACTCCAATCTTTTGAAATTAAAAATTGTTTAAAGTTAAATTCCGTTTCACTTATCTTTATTCACCTATTGCTCCCTTCATGACCCTTTTCAAGTTTCAATCCAAGTTTAATATTTATAAACCGAATTTGAATCAATAGAGGGAAAAGCTTAACTCATTTTAACAACTACCTTTAATTTTTTAATCTACTTTGTATCAAATAAATGCAATTTTCGCAATCTTGAATTTATTTGTTGTTAATTAAAGAAGGAAAATTGGTTTTGCTTTGAAATTTTTACTCAAATCTAGGCTCCCTTTTGATTGAGAAAAGTAGGTCAAATCATGGATGCTTTTTGTCTTTTTGAGTTATATTGGAGGTAAGTAAAATGTTCACCGAGGGTAAACATATTGGAGCAGTTGTGTCTTTGAATGCAAAGTATACTACTTGACAGTTCGATGAACTCGATGGTTCTCATCTCGTTCGAGATATTCGCAAGTTGATGCCTCACGGATGTGTGCAGTCGTTAAATGATTAATTTGGGATTTCTTCTCTCGGTGACATTGAGGTCAGGGTCAGTGCTTTCTCTCTTAGCCCCCCCCCCCCCCCCACCTCCCACCACCTTCACTGTGGAACATGCGCAATTACCCTCGATTCGTCACTTTTATTGCATCACTGACCGTTGCTCTCGTGTTCCCGTAAATTTATGACCATCAGAAACAGCGTGGAAACACCAATCGGACAAATGTTGATACAACTGCTGTAGGCTATAAAGTGAATGCACTTGGCTTACTTAACCCAAAGACAGCACCCATATCCGACGGTTTGAGGTCTATCCTAGCAAATTCAATAATTCTAACGACCAACATGCATAAACATTAGGTGGGAATTGTGTTTGGTTTTGCGTTGATTGATATTGAGTTCACATTAAAAGCATATCTTGTTCCTCCAACCCTTAAGATGAGAGTGGCACTAAATCTCTTCATAATTTTTCGTTCTACAATCAGGCGCATTAGAACTGAATTGTAAAAGTTTATTTTATATCAAATGGCGGGCGTTTTGATAGTTATCATTAGCTCTTTGGTTGACTTCAGGCTTCACAGAGGGGAAGGAACATCAAAGTGAAAAAGTCGAGAAGGGGAGAGGGAGGAACAGAAGAGCGTTTCAAAGATGCAAAAGAGACAGACACAAAGGTAGAAAAAAGGTGAGGTGAGCGCTGTGGAAGTAGTCGAATATGACATACAGTGGGTTCATGGTAGTTTGGAGTCAGAAGTCAACTACCGGTTAATAGACCTATTTGCCGTATGAGTATACGTTTCTCAGGGTGCACCACGTGGATGTAGGTCTATCGCACACCCCAAAAGTAGACCATAATGAAGTGTAAAGTTGGGACAGCAACCGGACCTAAAAGAGAAATCTCGGTTACTTCTTGTTTAATTTCTCAACTATATAGAAGGGTGGATTTCGAATGTTTTATTTTTGCTCACCAGTCGGAGCTATGTGCTGGAAATCGTTTGTTCTCTAACTTGGAGCCTAATATTTCCCGACTGATTTCTTAATTTACTTTAATTTATTTTTAATTTTTAATGTACAACGATACTTGTGTGAAAGACTCAATCTGCTTTTTACTCATTTCAAATGGTGTTAGTTTGATTCTTATTGGTGTAATCTAACAGTTTTTGATTGGTTTTTTTTTAAGAAAATAATCCATTTCGCCAAATCGAACGTTGGCCAATACTTTCCGTTGCAAACAGTCTGCAAGTGGAATAGCGGTGAGTATGCACATCTTTCAAATCCGACGTTTAGAGAAAGGAAGAGCCAATCGATTGATCAATATCAATTAAGGGAAGAATTTGATGGTTCTGAAATGTCTCTCTTCATCGTTCATTTATTTCTTGCCTTCATTATAGTCCCCAAGTCAATATCGTCTGCCACCTCCCCAATAGCTTATTTTCCACAAATTAGACCATTTTCTCAGAATGAAAGTTTACTTTGACTGATTTTTTAGTCTGCGAATGGAGATGAAAAGGAGCTTAGAAATTCCCAGGCGAATTTCCACATTACTTTGAATGTTAATTTATGCTAACAACAGATAGTATGTTTTGGAATTCTGTCTTGATAAATAAGTCCGCTGCCAGAATCTGTCTCAAATCGAAAATATTTTCTCACTTTGATAAATGTGCACTTATAATTGATGAGGATTTTCCCTGTAATTCCACAGCTGCTAATTAACGTCTGTTTAATTCGAGAAATTGCTCATCACCAATTGGTTGTTTGAAATTTGATGCCAATTTCTCGGTTCGCTAGACCAGATTGGTGGTATGCGATATTGTAAGGTGGCAAAGGTCTTATGTCATTAGCTGTTTAAAATTATGCGAAGATGTATTCGAAATCTTCCCTAATTACTCCTTTTGAGATGAATCATGCGATCCCCCTCCACACCCTCTCCCATGTCGATTTTTGATTAAACTATTTGTGATCTTGAATGTCGGACACAATTATCATATCTGTTTGATCTAGTATCATTCACTCAGGGACGAAATTTAAATTCAATAATTTGTGTCTATGATTTAGTAAATATATTTTTTGAAAATTTACCTGAATACCGAAGTTAATATTTATTTATATCAAATGGCAGGCGATTTGATAATTATCATTAGCCCTTTAGCTGACTTCGGGTTTCACAGAGGGAGGAACATCAAAGTGGGAAAAATTCGACAAGGGGGAAAGGAAGAGTGATTTAAAGATGTAAAAGAGGCAGACATAAAGGTAGAGAAAAGGGTAAGGTGAGCACTGTGGAAGAAGTCGACAATGACATACAACGGGGTGATGGTAGTTTAAAGTGAGAAGTCAACTGCCGGTTTATAGACTTTTTTGCCGTATGAGCATACGTTGCCCAGGGTGCACCACGTGGAGGTAAGTCTATCGCACACCTCCCGAAGTTAATATAATTAACTCACGAGTTTTTTGCCTAAATCTCAGTATTGTTAAGGATGAAACCAATTGTTTGTGCGTCAAGGCTCATAAGTGTGGAAAATGTCTAATGATATTTATTTCCTTGTTTTACTCAGCTAAAATTGATTACTTCAAATGCATAAATAAATTATTCAGAAATTTGAGAAAAGTGAATCTCTGTTGATTGCAATCTTGAAGTAAAAATAATGCTTATTTTCCAGCTGATTATATTTCTGGTCATGCTTTATTCATTATAACCCCAAACACTGCGACAAACCTATCGTGATCATGTAGGTTTATGAAAACTGTAGATAAGACCCAGGAAAGGGGAAGATTTGTGTGTTATTTCATATTTTATAATAAAAAATTAAAAACAGACCTTATTTATGTATATAAAGATGATGTATTTAGCTTTCATTCTTTTTTTCTTCATGGAATGTGCAGGTGGGGACTTCACGTAGCTCTGTCCAGTTGTAAACATTGTAGGAAAATGCTATTTCGATCAAATGGATTTTATATATATATATATATATATATATATATATACTGGCGTAATGGTAAGAAGCATGTTTCCCTAACCTGGTTATTATTCATTATTTCGCTCCAGGCTGCCGATTTATTGTAAAGCGAGTACTTTTGCGTATGGTACATCTATCATTTTCCTTCATCGTCTTTGGAGGGGGGGGGGACTTCTTAAGCATTCTTACCTTAACCTTCTAATACAGCTTTTTGTTATCTTTCTAACATTTCTGTGGGAAAAATAAATCCCCATGTCAGGTGTATTTGAGGTTATCTAACTCAAGTACTCTCTTTTGGATTTGTTGTTGCGAATAGAAGTGGTCGTATATCTAAAAAAACTTGTCCAAGTGTTTACACGTAAATCTCTTATCGCAAGATCTCCACTTGTTGTTTAGATGACGATAAACGACTTGTCTGATAAATTACATTACAATTACAGTAGCCGGTTTTAAATCTCAATTAGGAAGATGTTCCTCTTGTAAGATTGGCCGAGTAGTTGCTTTATCGCAGGATATTTCTTTTATATTTAGTTATACGATGCTCAAGTGGCAAGCGCATCTTACCGCTATATTCAAATATCTCCTGACTCGCCAAATAATGAAAGCGCTAAGGCTTATGCCCGAAGGGCCTCGGTTCGATTACGTCAGAAACTTGCGTCCTTCTCCTGCCTCACCCAAGAAGAACAAGAATTCCAAATGAAGAGGTGTAGTAGCGCAGGTGGGGGAAGTTCATTCAAATTCTACTCACTCGATGGACCGGAGGCTTGTTCGACCGCAGCTGAATCAATGACGACCTTGAAGGGGGATGGACAAAATGATGGCGGTGGAAGTGACAATGGACGTAATGTGAATACGCTTTGCGCCGATCGATATCGCAGTGAAGCAGAGTATGAACGAGTGCTGAAGAAGCGGCGAATGCGTTTATTAATTGCAACAGAAAAGGCTTTTGCGGGGGTGGAGGCGATGTCACCCGAAGAAATTCGCGTGCCTGGACACAATGGTAAGCGCATGGTGCTTATTGATCGATCGATTTTTAAGTTGTCTGGAGAAGATTGCACTGGCCGTTTGTTTGTATATTTCGAAGGAAGAACGCTGTTTACAGCATTGGAATGATTTGCTATCAAGAAGAAAATAGTAATAATAATAAAAATATGAAATATTTCCCCTTGATAAATTGTCAATAATACAAAAAATTTCTTTTTAATATTACTATTAAAATATTGTTATTTTTATTTTAATTAATGCGCATTATATCATACTGAACATAGCTTGTGTTGAACGAGAATAAGATTTCGCTTTCACAACGAGAACTGGCGTTTTCCATTCTCTCCTTTACAGCTTGAAATAAATAAATAATTAATTTATGAATATATTTAAAATGTGTTATTATGTTAAAATTTAATTATAATTGAGCACTTTCGACTTCTTGCGCATACTTATATGCAGAAAACTTAAGTTATGATCTTATTCAACGATTATTTCTCGTCAAAGTCTCGTCTAGCTTGAGTATTAGAATATTTCAGCGGTTTAAAATTTTAAGTTAGTAAAACAATACTCAGATATATTAAAAGTTGAAAACCAATGGATTAGAAAATTAGGAAATTTTGTTGATAGGACTTGTGACCTAAACTTCAGCACTATACTTTTATTCAAATATTGGGTGGTACCAATTTTTAATCCAACAAATGATACTTTTCTATCACATTCCACGCGAGTATTAGGTGTTCAAGTGAATAATAATTGCCTAAAATATCTTCGTTTGCTTAACTGCCCCTCACAGATGTCATGAAGATTCGAACGATGCGACCAAGCACCCAGTCAACTTGTCAAAATGCCTCTGGATATAAACCCGATCATGTACTTTGGGAGTCAGACTGTGAAATTTTAATGTTAGGACCTTGGAGTTTGAAGCATTACTGATTCCAGAATAATTGTGTGCTTCTCATGCACCTTCCCCTGTTTTATTGGGTTGGCAACTAAGTCATTGTCGTTTTTGTTGACGGATTCACTCTATACTTTCTTTTGTTTTGTTAACGTGGCCAGAGCATCTAACCTATATTTTTTCTTACTGTATGGGCTTCTAGGTTAATTAGTAAAAAATTTTTTTGTTTAGTTCTTCAGTTTTGTTTTTATCCCAATTTAAAAATGAAAGAACAGGACGTGTACTTCCTACACATTTTATTGTATTACTTCCGAAAAGGCAAGAACGCATCGCAAGCACAAAAGAAGTTATGTGCCGTATATGGAGATGAAGCCTTAAAAGAAAGGCAGTGTCGAAATTGGTTTGAAAGATTTCGTTCCGGTGATTTTTCACTGAAAAATTCACAACGATCTGGCCGCCCAGTCGAAGTGGATGAAACCCATATCAAGGCCATTATCGATTCAAATCGTCACAGCACAACACGAGATATTACAGAGAAGCTCAATGTGTCGCATACATGCATTGAAAAAAAAATTAAAAACCCTTGGTTATGTCAAGAAACTTGATTTATGGATCCCTCACCAGTTAAAGGAAATTCATTTGACGCAACGGATTAGCATCTGTGATTCGCCGCTACTGAAACGCAATGAGAATGATCCATTTCTGAAGAACCTAGTTACTGGCGACGAAAAGTGGATAGTTTATAACAATGTTACTCGCAAGAGATCATGGGTGAAGCAAGATCAACCAGCCCAAACAGTATGAAAAGCAGAGATTCACCAAAAAAGATTATGCTGTCAGTCTGGTGGGGGGATCACAAAGGAATTTTGTATTTTGAACTCATGCCGCAGAACCAAACGATAAATTCAAATGTGTATGTTGAACAACTGGAAAAACTGAAGGATGCAATTGAAGATAAGCGACCGGCATTATCAAATCGGAAGGGTGTTGTTTTCCATCATGATAACGCAAGGCCCCACACATATTTGGTTACTCGGCAAAAATGATTGGAACTGGGTTGGGATGTTTTGTCACACCCACCATATAGCCCTGACCTTGCGCCTTCGGATTACCATTTGTTTCGTTCCATGCAAAACTCTTTAAATGGTAAAATGTTTAACAACGCGGATGATGTCGGATCACATCTAATTCAGTTTTTTAATAGCAAAGACCAGATATTTTACGAAGGGGGAATTTTTACTCTCCCAGAACGATGGAAAATGGTAATCGACAAGAAGGGCCAATATCTAATTGAATAAAGTTATATTTTTAAACAAAAATTCCGAATTTGCCTTCTTATTTGAAATCGGCAATGACTTAGTTGCCAATCTAATATATCTCATTCCACTTATGTGCTGCTTAATAGAATGCTTTCTCGTTGCTAAAACGTGTTGCTTTGCCATAAGCAATAGTACTGTTGATGACGCGAGACACACTTCAATTCCTATTTTCGAGAAGAGGTGTGTGCTCTCACCATCTGAAGTATGGAAAGAGCTGTACCGTACTCATCACGTCGGCGCCATCAGTCTGCTGTGAAACTCATGTGAGTGCAGTTGGGCGCATTTTTTCAAAAAAAGCAGTTCGTACTTTAAAGGGCTAATGCACACACACACACACACACACACACCATATATATATATTCTTTCTGACAACTGCAAAATCGATTAACGACCAGATTTCGTCACCAATGACCGTAAGCAGCAATTCTGAGCCAGACACCGAAACAACAGCAAAGTCAATAAATTCACAAATTAATCTCTCCTACTTCAAGTGAGTCACACGCGCTGAAGCACATGACAGTAGCAGAAGTATGCTAAGTCGTCTCTCTCTCTCTCTCTCTCTTGCATTCACTGATGTAGCGTCGGACTTATCTACGAAAGAAAAGCTGGAGGGAAAAAAGGAGGAGCAAAATCTTCAGGAGAGGAGGAGGAGTTGGGGGGGGGGGGGCGGAATCCGTGTTGTGTGTGCGTGTGAATCAGCAATTAGACATATGTAAACACACACACACACACACACACACACACACACACCTACGCTTGGGACTAATTCTCAAATGGATGGAATTTTTTGCTGGTAGCAGCTAATTCGCTCCAAAATAGTTGTCATTTTCCTCTAATAAATCTCTTGCCAATATTAATTTTCATAGTACATATTTGACGTGAACTTTCCAAGTATCCCTCATATTTTCTATTTGCCATTCAGTCCCAACATTTGACTTCGTGTTTGAGGGGTAGTGAGGGAGAGGGGGGGGGGAAGGGGGAGGGGTTACAAATGCCTGTTTCTGTCTAATTTCTTGATGATCGTTAAGTCTGTATTTGCTAGAGTGGAATTTTATGGCGCTAACACCATCTGGACACTGGTCTAAGAATATTTCTAACTAACTTACTGACAAAAGTATATTAATTTATTTATAAAATTAGTGTTTTATATCATTTCTGACCCACAGGAATTCTGAAAAGTTGTTTAATTATCATTTCCACAAAGCGACTGTAATGTTTAAAATGGAATAAGGGAGGGGAAGGGGGGGGGGAAGAGGTTCTCGAAATGAGGACATTAAAGGAACTACTTAACCTGATTTCCAAATTCAGACCGAAGATTATTCATTTCATGGAGATTTTATTATTCGCCTCCCAATATTGTTTGTCTTGCCATCTCAAGTCATTTGTTCCCTCAAATGCCGAAAAAACAGCATTTTAACTTAATCTTGGTCGCATTACATGCTATCAGCAGAGGAGAGTTCATTCAGATTTGACTCCAGTACAATTTCACTAATTGAAATATTTATTTATTTCAAATAGCAGGCTTTATTGTAGTTATCATTAGCCCTTTAGTTGACTTCGGGCTTCACTGAAGGGAGGAACAACAAGATCAAAAATGTCGAGAGTGGGAACAGAAGAGTGATGCACAAATGTAAAAGAGACAGACAGACATAAAGGTAGAGAAAAGGTGAGGTGAGGTGAGTACTGTGAAAGTGGTGGAATATGACAAATAGTCGAGGTAAGATGAGTACTGTGGAAGGGGTCGAATATGACATACGGTTGAGGTGAGTACTGTGAAAGTAGTCGAATATGACATACAATGAGGTGAGTACTGTGAAAGTGGTGGAATATGACATACAGTAGGATCATGGTAGTTTGAAGTGACAAGTCAGCTGCCGGTTAATAGACTTTTTTATCGTATGAGTACACGTTGCCCAGGGTGTATCACGTGGAGGTAAGTCTATCGTACACCCCCTAATTGAAATATAAATGCTAAGCTAATAAGAGCATTAATTGCGAACTTTGGAAGATGGACCCAATTCCAGCGTTGTGGCTGACATTCTATTATGCAGCGTTTCAATGCGACTTAAAGCATCTAGGAGTCTGAAATTTGAAATGCTTATATTAAGTAGGGCAGTGACGCCGTCGTTATTGTCGAGCAATCGTTCTCTTTTCTGCGAGCAATCGTATGCACGCGACAATTTCTCGAATTCTATCATAACAAGAATGTTTATGCCACGATTATTTAGACTACCACTTGATACATTTTTGGCCTGGCGTTACGGTTACTATCGAGATTTCCATGCCAATCAGATTAAAGTGTATATTTTTAAGAAATCAACTTTTCACTCTCCTTACTTCGCCATTGTGTGGTTGTAATCATTACCAAAAGTCATAAATTTGGGGCGCTAAATTCATAACTTCTGGCTTCATCTACGCTATTCATTTAATTTCCTTTCGTCACATTTAAACCCATTCAACCTCCTTGAATTTATTCGCTATATTTTATTAATTGCTCCACTTTCAGGTGACCAATTGATAAACCACCAGGAAAAGCCATTTTTCACGATTAATTGCGTTAAACTCCTAGCGTAGCATACGATGGGTAAATAGATGATTTTCATTAAGATAAAGGCTTCACTGTTGCATTAACGAAGATAGAGAGAGTGGGGTGGGAGGGGGTTATTTCTCTGGAATTTTAAAGGAAATTGCAAAGTAGGGGCTTTATTTTCGATATGGGGTGTACGATAGACTTACCTACACGTGGTGCACCCCGGGCAACGTATACTCATACGTCAAAAAAGTCCATTAACCGGCGGTTGACTTCAGACTCCAAACTACCATCACCCCACTGCATGTCAAATTCGACTACTTCAACCGTACTCACCTCACATTTTTTCCAAATTTGTGTCTGTCTCTTTTACATCTTTGAAACACTCTTCTGTCCCCCCCCCATCTCGACCTTTTTCACTTTGATGTTCCTCCTCCCCTCTGTGAAGCTTGAAGTCAACTAAATGGCTAATGATAACTATCAAAACGCCTGCCATTTGATATAAATAAA
>UZAE01012500.1:0-28598 GCA_900617975.1 Rodentolepis nana | reverse complement strand
AATACCCGACGTCGTTATAAGAACCATGGCACATATAAATTGCTCAACTTAAACTTAAAAAAGCAAAAAAGGAAATAAAAATTTTAAAGCGCATTATTTTGCTAAATGTACTTATCTACACCGAAAAACGTTTTCAAAGGACGAATTTGAAACTGTCCAGCCAAGGCAATTTTCTTTCAAGAAATTTGAGCATGACAATATTAGTAAGTTAACAACATCCCTTGTAACCGTATGGGCGATACCACGCCCTAACCTCATTATTCGCCAATTGAATTCTCATAATCTTCATATGTTGCACTTGTTTATAACATTATCCTCGTGGTGCCCCCTGGTCAACGTATAATCATGCGGCAAATAAAGTCTATTAAACGGCAATTGACTACTCACTTCAAACTAGCATCACCCCCACTGTGTGTCATACTCGACCCCAACACAGTACTCACCTTACCCTTTCTGAACCTTTGTGTCTGTCTGTTTCTTTTACATCTGTGAAACACTCTTCTATTCCCTCTCCCTTCTTTAATCTTACCCTTTCTGAGCCTTTGTGTCTGTTTCTTTTACCCTGCTTACCCTTTCTGAACCTTTGTGTCTGTCTGTTTCTTTTACATCTGTGAAACACTCTTCTATTCCCTCTCCAGAATTCTTCTCACTTTGATGTTCCTCCTCCCTTCTGTGAAGCCCAAAGTCAAATAAAGGGCTAACGATAACTATCAAAACGCCTGTCATTTGTTATAAAAGTAAATATCTTCATCCATTCGATTCCACATATTACTATCTGGATAATAATAAAATTTCACCGAACACATTATACAGGATGAGGCAGTCTTTAATTTTGATTGTGCAAACAATATATCGTACAAATTAATGGAAGTAAGTCAAAGCACGGCGTTGCGTTTATTTCAGATGAAAGTATTCTATGATTGATGCATGATCATCGATAATGGTTTAAGATATACAAGAAACTATTCTTGGAGGGTTCTATCCAATTCCAAATCATAAAATAACAACTGAGCAGCGAAAATACGTAGTTTATAAAACTCAGAAAACAAATACATTTTTCATTTGTAATTAACGTTGATTATTTTTATGCGTCATTAAATCATACATACGTGTATTCCAAACTCGTTCCCCGAAGTTTGTTAAAAATTCCCATGAATAAGATTAAAAGTCAATGCTTTGATGTTGAAATGTTCAATTCATGGTAATATCGACGATTAGAATTAATTGACTCATGCTTTTATGCTCACTACTTAAGTTTCTATAGTACCATTTTTGAGTTTTAGAATATTGGTCAACTAAATCATCATGTCCGAAAGTCACTAATGCCTGCAAAAGAAGTAGAATTCAAATAAAATGATATTTTTAAGCAAAAAATATTCAGATACTTCCATCAGAATTTGAAAGATTAGAATCGCAGGAGATATAGATAATTAAAAATATGGTTTCGGTTAAAAGTGCCAAATGTATTCCATTTTATAGAACAAAAATTTATAAAGTTCAAATAGGTATATTTAAAGCAATGACAAATTTTACGTGCATACGCATGCACCAATTTTTTTGCACCATTCAAGTGGATAGAAAATAAAGTAAAAATAATGAGAATGGGCGAACCTTCTTAAATTTTTTCATACCTACCAATAAATTTGAAATTAATTTGTCTTTAGATGTATAAAGATATGAGCCTTTAAAGGAATGACGCTTAAAATCAAATGAATTTCCTTAATTATGTATATATTTGATTACATTGAGTACTGAATCACAATTTGAATTTATTTAGTTATTTATAAATAGAAATTATAGTTAAAGTGGTTTTTAACAAATTTATTTTATCGTATCACTAGCTAATAGTATTTTTGTTAGAATAGCTAGGTGACTGGCTGGCTTCCTCAAATCACCTTCTGGTGGGGTTCTTTTCGTTTGTAGTAAGGAGTGCTAGTTTTCATTTTATCAAAATATCAATTTTATAATTTTCCATATTAGTTTTTGGATATTTTATTTACTTGTGTTTTCATCATTGTAGTAAATGTCTCTGAATAATATAACCGGTAACCAATATGGTCTAATTATTCCAAATAAAAAGCCTAATCGGGAACCAGCTAAAATTGTTCCTGAAAAAAATGTTTTCGGCGAAGAATCGGAAGAAGAAGAGGATGCTAAATTCGTATGCCAAATTTCTCATTAAATTTTCCCTTTAGAAACATCCGAGTTTTGATGTCAAGATGGAAACTTTGAAGGCTAGTCTGCGCAAATCAGTATGCTTTATTCTTTCTTTTCTGTTAACGTGCTATTTAGACAAAAATTAATCTTGAAAAAGCTCTCGAAGAAGACGCCTCCGTTTTTCAGTATGATGAAGTCTATGACGAGATAACTCGAGAAAAGGAGCATAAAATTTCAGAGAAGAGTATGCCCACTGCAAGAAAAGTTAGCTCTTTTTTACTTTCAATGCATTTTCTGAACTTTTTTGTAATAATTTAATTTTAAATTTTATAGTCGAGGTACGTAAATAAACTCCTCGAAGTTTCCGCAGTTAGGAAACTTGAGAAGGAGCTTCATAACGAACGAAAGGCACAAAGAGAACTTGAAGCTGAAAAGGATAAGTATGCTGATAAGGAGTCCTTTGTAACAGGAGCATATAAAGCGAAAATGGCTGAGTTAAGAGAACTTGTTGAAAAGCGTCGCCAGGAAGAAGCGATTGAGGATGTTATGGATATTACGAAACAGGACGGTTTGGGAGGATTCTATCGGTATATGTATCAACAGAAAACTGATTCTAAGCCTGGCTCGAAATCGCAAGATGTCGCCTCTAAAAAGGTAAGTGAATTTTTGGTTCCACTGGTTTTATATCAGTGAGAATTTAGGCCATGGATTATTTGCTAGTCAATTTTTTACGACTTGTATTTAGGCATCCTAGATACTTGCCGTCTACTTGATGTTCATTGTTGGTCGAAATCTCGGTTTGTTAAATGGAGTTGTGGTTCAATCTATAACTTGGCTAGATCTGCATTATATTGTACAGCTTCTCTATTACCTTAGTAATATTTGCTAATAGTGACCCATGTGGGATTCTCTAATCCCTTCTTTACCTTTATTCAATATTTGCTATCTTGAATCTGCCGCGAGTTGTTTTTTATGTTTATATTACAAATCGTAAAATGTCATTTAGTTATTGTGGTTGTAAAACTTTTTATATTGGTGGAGATGTGCAGAAGAGAATTTGGGCTAGAAAATGTGGTCTGTGTAATTGTATGCTTTTATTATCGTCTACAGGATGAGAAATCAGAAAAACCGTCATCGTCTCTATCTCCACCAAATAGCAAATATCGCCAGGAGAATGATAGAGAGCGATATATACCCTCATCATCTCGAACTCGAAATCCCTCATCACCTCCGCGTTACAAGGAATATCGAACTGAGGTAGGTGCTACGTTTCTCTAATGTTACATGTTCGATTTATTTGTTAAGAAAAAGTCAACTTTAGAATGGCACATAGTTAGGGAAGTTTGGGTAATTCTGCCACTGAAATCACTTACTATCCCGGGTTACTCCCCTAACTCCTAGAGGTGGAGGTCTAAATTATTTGAAGTATGTGTTTGTTGGCGCGCTATACAGAGATTATCAGCGCCAGGTTAGCTATCGTATTTAGTTGTTTCTTGTTTGAAATGGATGCACTTGTCCATGATTTCAGTTCAACATACTCATTTGTGTTATGAACGGGAAAGGTTTATAACTTAGTGATCTAAACCGAGATTACCACGACCCGAGGTTAGTATTAGTTTAATTAAAGAATGAACTGGGTTTTTGAGGACCCAACGATGAATCAATAGTCATTTTTAAATGTCGGTTAGTTAGGAATTATATTCGACGTCATACTCCTAGACATTAGTTATCATTGAAGTCTTTGTTGGCTTACTAACTTATAACATTGGAGCAATGAATCGTTCCTGCTTTACCTTATCATCCAATCATACATTCTCTTTTTATATCATCATTTTGTCACAATACACGGTTAGTACTTCCTAATGATAACTGATATGTCCGCGCTAGGCTGTGTAGTAGCTACGGTTTCTGATTTCCCCTAGATATTTTACCGGCTACTATGATATCTGGGTAGATTGAGAACTCAGAATAGGGTTAAGTCGAGTTTCTTGGAAGAAAACAGGAACCGCTAAAGGGAAATAAAAGGGTGTATCTATAGGTTTGTGGGTAGCGGACCATTAACAAACTGGCTTATTTAGATTGGTTAGTGGGAAAGGTTAGGTAAAGACAAGTAGTATAGATGCTCACCAATGTTTAAAGTGGGAAGATTTTAAGTCAGTAGAAATCCATCAATTAAGCCACTGTAGACATTTAAAGTATTTTTATTTGTGGCTAGACACCCGAATTTGAATAAATACGTTATATTACGGATTGTATGTAAGTCGATTGCTTTCTTTCCCATGGGGAGTTCATTTATGGGTTAACCGAAACGAAGGTCACCAATTTGTTGAGCTACCAAAATGTGGGAGCTAATGAATCAGAAGCATACTTTAGCAGCTAATAGCAACAGGCAACCGTTGGTAAATAAACGTAGGACAAATAGTTGTGTGCACCAACCTATGTTGAATAAACCACAGCGAGGGATAGGACGAATAAGAGTGAAGAGGGGGAAGTGTATGGGCAGAGAATTGCCAATCGAGTGTTGTGAAATTGCCAACATACTTAGTCACTAAATTCGATCAATTTTACTATCTGATGAACATGCTGCACTTGCTCGCAACTTGATTGGTACCACGATTTCATTTTCTTAAATGTTTCAATGCACTTACTTATGCCGCGGGGAACTTGAGATCACCATGGAATTAAGGGCCATTCTATGATCAAGATAGTTATGTTTCAGACATTAATGACGACTAAGATCAAAATGTTAGGTACCAATGAATAATGATTTAACAAAATTTTGCTAATCTGTTATTTTTTTGATTTTAGTCAAGTCGCCGAAGCGAACATGTTGGACATCGGCCAGATAAAAATAAGCATTCCTCGTCGTCTTCACATCACAATCATCATCGACGTCATTCCAGTAGCCCCGAGAAGCATAGCTCCAGGCATCGTCATTCTGTCTTCAATGATCGCAAAAATCGAGAAAACCGGAGGAAAGATGGTGGTGAAAAAACTGCGACGAAGGAGGTGGGGAAGAAAGTTGATCAATCTCCGCCTCCTCCAGGTTTTATTCTGGCCAAACCGCGACAGATTACAGATGAAGAGATTCAGGAAGCTAGGAAACGATATTTGGCTCGAAAGTCGGCTGGCCTCAACCGTCCTACTGTTGTTCACTCAGATGATGAATATTAAATTATTCTGCTTTAATTGTAATTTTGTACATAATATAATTTCTGTAAAGATGAAAGAATTTTTCGGTACGTATTTAGTAATTGAACTCATCAGAGAGTCACTTATGCTAAATAAGATTAGATTGGTTTTCATATGGATGACGATTCAAAGGCTTAAACATGAGGAATGGGTCACAAGCTAAACGGTGGAAATGATCGCAAATTTTTGTTGCTAGCATACTACTTATTAAAAGATCAAATTATTTGCTCGTTCTACAGAAGATACCATGTAAAGAAGAAATGAATTATTAAAATATGAAGGCATATCGTGTGCCTATTTGAGAGTGGTATGAAATAAGAATAAACTCTAATTTAGAGATTCTGAAATTTGAGATGCGGTTCCGTCAAGTGGCGTTTTTTTCATAGAGCATATTTAGAGAGACCGGGGCTCGAACGTGTGAGTGACCTTCTTGGTTCATTCATTTTGATGATCGGTCTGACGCGCCTGTAGCGCGAGAGGTGAACCTTACAGCCTAACCCGTCTGAAACGTTCCCATTTTTTAAGTGCAAAGGAGATTGTCCTTCCTTGGGTGGTTTTCTTCCAGGAATGGATCAGTCGAAGTTGAAGTAGGCGGGAACCCGCGTTGGTACTTCGTAGACTTTCTCCCCAAATTGTGACTTGGTTTGTGAGAAACTCAGTCACCGTTTGAGGCAAACTGGGGAACTGAGTTCATTTAATTCTGCAGAATTCTAATAATCTTTATGAACTCCTGCGCAGTATTAGTTTAGTCCAATTTCATATTTGTTTTCCACCTTCATCAATGCTTCCATTATGTTGATATTTCAACCTTAGAAAAAAAATTCCCGAGAACTAGATGGACGGCATTGCTCATATAACACGGAAGAATTATTCGGGTTCCATGATTTTCACTCACACTTGGAGCTAAGGCATTGCAGTTGTTCTTCGAACTTTATCCAGACTCAAGATGCTCACATTTAGACTTCGGTTATAATTTGGCGAAAATTGTACTGTATATCATCTTACTTCAATTAACAAAAACCATATGGAGCTCAGTAAGTGATTCTAAAATAAAGACGTTATTGAGAAGTTAAAATCATGTAACCTGGTTAACCGAATAAATAAAATATCAGAAGTCTTCATGTGAATTCGAGCTATCATAGAAATTAAATACAAGAAATTACGATTTTTTGTAGTTGCTAAAGGCTACCCTAAAATGCGAACCAGGGGAGTAAGGGTGGAATATGAAGTATAATATTTCGGAGATTTAGTAACTGAGGCCAATTGACTATTGTTCGTTGTCAGAAAATATGACGCTCTAAGCGCTGATCTGTGAATAAGCAAGTGCATTAGACCATTCTGGAAAGAACATTGGTGTGTTTAGGGTCCTTCTCGGATAACAAGAGGCTAACATTCTATTAAAGTAATGTATCGCCTGGGTCCAGCCTAGTTAGTAACATCTGTACAGTCAATGGAATATATGGCCGCGAGTTGTTTTGGTGTGTTGAGCGAGGCGGAGTAAGAAAATTGGAAATAAAGTGAGTGAAAGCGATTGATATTTACAGGATAGAGCCGAATTTACAACAAGTGAAAAAATAAAACCATCAGTAATTATACACATCGCGGACATCCACACCAGTAAATAGGTGAATAATTATCAATTTATGAATCGAAATAACTTTGTCAATGGTGATCACAAGGAATTGTTCCTACCAACAGTTTATTAATATGATAAATTCAAAAAGCCAGAATAGCCAAAATTTTTAGAGTTTACTCATACAACACTTTTATGCATTTACATTAGCGATATTTTTCTGAAGACTTTAAAATCTACTCCAGGACTGAAATGAGTGGCATAATTGGAAAATTATGTGCATATTTTGATTTATATAATGCAACAAAATCAAATGAATTTGATTTACTTGCAATTAAATAAGACAATTTAACACCAGTGGAAATAAAAACCAATCGAAAAATTATGTTTCAGTATTAAATTAGCATTTGTATAAATTAAATTAGAAAATTAGCTGCATGATAGAGACGGAATAAAAGTGTTTTTACTAGTAAAATTGTGCCATTTATATTTAAATATCCGATTTTAGTTTTAATGAATAGGCAAGAAACATACTTTATACCGCCACATCTGTCTAACATCTCTTGCTAAATGACGTGCAGATGAATTAAAATAGACAGTAATCACATTTTCTTGGATACATAAATTCTTTACTATTGATTTCGTTTGGTAGTCACACAATTTTGTGTTGAATTTAAGTAGCTCTCTATTCATTTTACTTGCACAGATTCTTATACGGTTGCGAAAGTGTTATACCTGTATTTAGTAAATTCCCAATCATTCCCATTTTGTTACTCTTTCTTAGATCATTTGTTAAATTGAGCGCATTCGTTATGGCTTCTGGGACAGTCAACGGATCTAATAATTCACCCGGGTCTGCCAATCATAACCACAGTTTGGAATACTTGGATATGGTTAGCAATATTGAAGCAGTTTCCATCAGTTCTCATAAGGCTAGTCTTATTTTTGCCCGTGGTGGCCTCCCATTTTGCTTGTTCTTAATTTACTTCTATCCTTTATTCTAGAAAAGCTCTCTCGTTGGATCGACACCCTTTGATCCAAAGAAGAGTAGAGTTACTGTGCAGCGTCCTGGAGAACAGAAAGCTTATCAGTGCGGTCCAAATTCCCGAAAGAATAAGAAGGCTGATTCCGTATGTTATATCTCAATATTTTTTGCATTATCGCTATTTAACCTTTTTTTTGTGTTATGTTCGTATTAGTATAGAAACAACAAAATAATGGCCTCATTTTAATTGTTTATATTTTTCAACGTCTTTGTTACTATTAACAACGTCAGTGCATTCTTTATTCTGTTTAGTCTGAAAAACATTCTGGTTTTGTTTCGTAATCTACTTTTTTATTAAAGCTGCCATCTTTATACGGTGATTGTTTTTTTTTCAAAGTTTTTTGTGCTTCTTTTATACTGTGTTAATGTGCTGTAATATTGCAGGGTGTTTACTGCTTTACGCCGAGGCTTTAGCTGTACAGACCCTGTTGAAAAAGGATATTTGCATCGATATTGGTTATTTTTCACTTATTATGGAATGGGTCCTTTTACGTGTTTTTGGGGAAATAACATTTATTTTGGTAATGCATCAGTGGTGAGAATTAATTTCCTACGTGTAGGAGCGGAACGGAGAATTTCTTCGAAATATTATTTTGTTCGAGTAATGAACATATTTGCGCCAAATTTCTTTCAATAATATTTTCTTTATTGATGATAAAATACCTTAGAAAATCTGGTTTAAATGATGAACAATATACATAAACGCAATAATGCTTTGAATTAAAGAAACACTGCTGGATTTGATTAGGTTAGCAATTTGGCTTTGAGGATACAAGTATTCCTAGAGTATTTCGGGTTAATCGCATTAAATCTATTGAAATCTATTATCTTGATCAAGTTAAAGTGCCAACCAATTTTTTTCTCGCAGACTAATTTAAGGTCGATGGCAAAAGGTGTTTTGAATCACATAGAGAAGAGAAGGAAGAAAACAGACCAAAGGGGAAATAGTTGGAATTAAATGGGTGAAACGTTTTACATTCTTTTGTTTGCCTGCTGATGTTTAATCAATTAAGGAATCATTATTTGCCAATTGTGACAACACTGAGGTATGAGTCTATATGTGCGTTCGATAGAATTCATGAGTAAGCAATATTGTTTTTAATTTCGTTCTGATCGTGCTTTCTTTGCAGCAATTACTTACGTTAATTTACAGTCTGCGATTTTCCAATATTATTGGTTTAGAATTGAGATGTTTATTTTATCTTTTTTATGGCACTTTTTTAATATTTTATCTCTTCTAAGCAAATTCACATGCAAATTTCACCTGTGTTTGTCTACTGAATCGATGAATTGAGAATAGTCTTGAGAAAGGAACTGAATCCGATTTTTGTTTTATCGTTGTGTCCTAAATGGTCTTTTTTGTGTTTAAGTTTGAGGAAGTTAAGCTAAGTCATACTACTTGTGGGTGGTTATCGTTAAGAAATATCTATATTCCTCCGCACTTTTGCAATTCGGTTTTACGAAAATCAGTTCTAGTAGAGATATAGAGTCATTCTGTTTGGCTATTCTCAACTTATGTAAGCGATTAGACTAGCCTAATTACATAGCCTTTTCCATTGCCACGAATCATTGTGAAGTAATCTTCTCATCTATTTATTATACATCCAGAGGGTTAAAAGTACATCGATTGATCACAAGAATTTTTGTATGTGTTTTTTTTTATCCCCTCATTCTGTTTTGCCCTTTATTTTGAGATGGTCTTTGCTAGCACTTAATTTCTATCGATTTGCTTAACTTGTGCTAACGAAAATGTGATAGAATGTTAATGTGTCCTGACAATCTCTTCTACTTACAATGAATTGACATCATTGGGTGTTATAACCATTTCAGCCCAGTGAAATCGTCTATTTCCCTTTCGTTTTGACTGATTCGCCTTTTCTATGACTGTAAGTTTGTTTTATTTTTGTAAGTGGTGACTCAGATGCTTAAGGATAGGAAAAATATAAAATTTTTTCAATAGCATCCTCAAGGCGAAGTCTGTTTCGTTTGAGCTTGGTTGCTGAATTTCTGAAGGTAATTCTCTAAGCCAGTTAGTTAAATGTTTTAGCTCTGAAATTAGCCTTCTTGCGGTTTTTGAAAGATCCTCAGGTCGGTTGTTATCAAATATCTGGTAGAATGTACGTAATAGAGGACTGGCTTTAGTTTAGTCTCACTGAGCTTTGCATTCACTCTGAGGGCTAAGGGACAGCTTAAATCGAACTGTAGCCTTATGGAGAGCTGTGGCGCTGTAGGTGTAGTGGGTTACAGCATCTCTCTCAGTAATATCTATTGTTCGCATTCTAGATCCCTTTCTTTTTTCTAAACCTAAGCGTAACATGTTCGCGACTTAGCTGCTGTAGTCTTCTATTGTTCTATTACCCTTTCCTGTTCTTTACTAAGGTCTCTGTCTTTCTGTTTCACGTTGGCTTTCTCGAAATGCTAACCAAACCACTAGTGGTGTTGCCCTATCTTTGTGCTTATATTGTATTTGGCCCATGTTAGACCTTTTTACAGATTACCTCTAGTTTGTGCCCACGAGTACGACTCTTACCCACGTGATACCAACTATTTCTGGGTTTACATTCAGTCCTCCAGGCAAGCGCGCCAATTTTCAGTTCACAGCATTGTTTATGGCCTGAGGTGTATACCCTGGAATTTTACAAATTGGTCATTGAAAATTTCACAGCTTAAGACTTATGATCATTAAGTTTCCCTTAGTGTTTATACACCACTTGCCGGTTCACGCGCACCTTTGACTGCTTAGCATGTCAGCTTATCACCAAAAGAGAATTTATGCAGTCCAAACAGAAGTTTTTTCTTTACTTTTTGCCACTCCCTCTTCTTATGACTTCCATTTATAGAGTGCCTATAGACGAAAAATCGCACGGAATACAGTTTCTATTCTTTTGTTTTCGCATTTCTATTTCTTGAAACAGGTAGAATTCGTATATCTCTAACTCCATAGTTTTAAAATGTTTGGTTGTTGTTTGGCTAGTTCTATATAAACATGAGTACTGATCAAATGAATTTATTCTAAAATCGAAGCATCTAGTAACCGTGTTAGCCTTTGGTACATTTTATTTATCATGCCTGTTCTTTTCCTTTAACGCTTTAAAATGTTCTGTATCAATATTCATATAAAGGTGATCTATAGTTCAATTCCTTTCTCTTCAATGATCTGAAGTCTGCCATGTCTTGCTCCTATCGTCACATTGACAAGTAATAATTGACTGAGTTAATTAATAAGGGAATGACTAGTTGTTTACAAGGAACAAAGTTTATGCTGTCAGAGTATGAAAATGAATGGTTGGGGAAATAAAGATCAACCTCTTTAGTGGAGTCATCTTCCAACCGCTTAGTGATAATAGGCAGTTTCTTGAGCACTATGCTCTCATCTTCTTTGCCAAGTCACCTGCGAACTTTGCGATCACAGATTGTCACAAACCATCTCTTACCCTCATGGTCTTCTTTTAATTTAGGCCAGACGACTTCCAGAGGCTTCATAGTTTTAGCATTAGCTTTTAAAGAGGAAGATGAAAGCACGCTAATATGTGTTCTTAGTCTGTTTCTCCTTGTCCAGTTTCATATATCGTTTACAATTGGTTTGCGCGCGCTACCATTGACACGGTTAAAATCTCTCCTTCTCTCTCCACTCCTCCTCTTCACTCTTTTCTTCCTCACCTTGATCATATCCGTTCCTTCCTCCTAGCCACACGTGTCTCGCTCTCACCAGCAAGCGCACGTACTGCTGGTACTGCTTTCTGTATGCGCTCGCAGGCACGCACACACTGGAGCAACTTATTCATATATGTTGCATATACACACCGGTACTGCCCTGGATTTTGCGCGATTGTCCTGGCTTGGAAACGAGGGACAATGATTTTCTTCTATTCCTTTTTCATTTATTTAGCTATTTTGACATAGTTTTCTCCACTTTCACTTATAAAGCCTCATTTGGTAATGGTGGTATATTGTTCGAGTTTGCCTGTGGAACACTGATGAGAGAATGATTTATGCTTATCGATACTTAGCCAGCAGTGTTGGTGGTGGTATTTCGAGCATATTAATGCTTATTAATAGGAAGAATGGTTCCATTATGCGCAAGTAAGGTTTTGCCAGCACTTTCATTAATAGGTTTCAAAAGTTTTATATTCCAGTGTACTCTTTTGAGAATTGAACACGAGACTTCCTTCTTTTTGTGGAATTGTTCAGAAATCTTGTCTTAGAAACGATCCTGTGAATCAAATTAACCTTTTTTCGGCTACTATAATACTAATTGAATGTATATATATATATATATAATTGGAAGGGAAGGGGGAGTGGTTATGACTGCAACTCGCTCTAATGATAGTTATAATGGAGTATTTGGAAGTGGATCAAAAACTGTGATTGTGTTAAGGTGAATTAATGCCTATTGCACAACTGCATTTAATAAACCCTTTTGATGGATGAACACAGCAAAGGAATTATGAATGTTTTGAACGATTGTCTTCAGGAGTCATTTTTCCCCTGATATCCAAATAATTTTCCACCTATGAGGCTGGTGTTCAGATTGCATTAATCGAATAAGTACATGAATAGCTTTCTAGAAAGGAATTTTAAATGTATTGCGTCTGCTTTTATGCTTATCTCAAATTTAAGAATATGTTATGCAAAGGAACTTGTACAGCAGGTAACTTTATTGATGACCTTATCATGCAAGGTTTTGAATGCTTTACTTCCTTATCTATGTTGAGTATATTGCTTTCTACTAGACGGCTCGCGCATGCCTTACCGTCACTTCCTATTCTACTGCTGAATCGCTTACATGCATGGATTCATTGCACATTACGGAAATCAGTTTTGATTTTCGATCACGGTGTTTTATTTCATAGAATTGCAAGTCAATTCTATTCCGAATAAAAGGAGAGAGCATTGTAGATAGTGGGCAAAATATCGAGGGTGGTACACGCAATTGCTGCTGCCTTGCGCCACAAGCCCACGAGAGAACGTGTGTGCGTAGCTAGGCGCGTACTGCCAGTTAGATGGCGAATTAGCCAACGCTGCCTGTTCTGCTACTGTTGTTGCTAGGTTACTACATGCCCTGGGGATTCCTGACTTGTTTTCAATGCCTTGATCCCCAGGGTGTGTAAGTTCAACCTTCGTTCATATACTTCGTCTCTCTATTTCACGCTATTTTCCAATACGCAATCTAAATCTAGGCCACAGTGGGCGGCATGCTATCAGTCTCGCGCTCGGACCACTGTTTGCAAAATTGTCGCTGCATGATCTTAGTGTGTGGCCTTCAGTAACCAGGCCAGTCTCACTAATGCAGTGTTTTCTTCCAACTGAAATGTGGAGACATGCTCTTTAGATTTCCCTACTACTTAGGACTGGTGTCCATGGCCTGAGAGGGTGATATTATTTCACTCCAATATCTAGCTCTGTATTGGGCTAGCAGCACTTATTTTGTGGCAGTTCTAATTAAATTTACCATTCAATGTTTGGGTTGAACTTTCCTACTTTGTTCGATTTCCATCATTTTAAGACGTTTTGCCATTTTCATTCTTATTGAATTAACCATTTCTCCTAGATTTACTGTACTCTGAGGCATGGTTTGACACCCCAACTATGCTCAAAATTAATCGATTTCAACAATTCGAAGAGGTAACCTGAAATGGCCCCCCATTAGATTTTTGATCGGAGTTAGTCCTTTTAATATGTCTGCTTTTATCACAACAAGTGTTGCAAATAATTGAATTTTATGGTCAGTTATGACGGGTTTGGTTATATTTGTGTTGATAAACAGAATTTGCACTTTTAAGTTTGTCGAACATCAGTAGTTAGTAGTGTTGCACTTTACTTGTAAACTAACCTGCTTCCATTTTATCACTTTCACATTTGGTAAGCCAATCCAGTTAGTTATCTGAACTTTCTCCGTAAGTGTAGGCATATCACGGAGTATACTTTAAAATACCTCCCACTTCCTTACTGTTTCCTGCTCTACAGTCGCTTGGAGGTGGTCAAAAATCCGAAAGATCTGACCACTCTAGATCGCGATATATGTGAACAGTGTATTTTAGTTAGAAATAAGTATCACTTTTTTCAATGGAGAGAAAATTCGTCATATCCTTCTTAAGAAAATTGTCTTGATCGTAATTGTGACTAAGCTTACCAGAGTAGGTACACTGCTAGAAACTCATCTTTTTGACATCTTTCCGGTTGAACACAATTAACCGGGGAGCAGTGGGTTCTATTTTTGATATAGAGGCGTGAGGCTTTCAATTTTTCGATATTTATCGAAGTGTAGTTGGAATAAATTATGAGGATTCGTTTTTTTGACATCCTTTTGTTCACTTTACTTTTAGGACACTTTAGAATTCCATTTCGGTTAATTAGTTTTTTCAGGATTGCTGAGGAAGAATTGAAATACCTCCCATGATCTACGGTTGGAAATCAGATAGTTTGTAAAGTAAATCTATTTTGCTTTTTACCTAAAGATTGCTCGAAATTTGGCATACTTTTATTCCGATTGTTTCAGTATTTTAGTTGAAAAAAACTTTATAATTTGTCCAATTTTATTCGGCCTCTTCCTCTTATATCCTTTAACTGCTACACCACAGCGTTTCCGTGTTGTCTACACATTTTACTTTTGCCTTTTTTTAATTATGGCCACTTTTGATTAAACTATATGTTTCTCTCCGTAAGATGTAGCAAAGATAAACTTACGCTCACCTATATTTACGTAATGCTTACTATTGACAATAAAACGCCATCATATGGTGCTTTTATTCTGGGTCGAATTGAAATACCTCTGAAAAGCAATCTTTGCAGTAAGTACGTTTTCATGGGATCCGTTTTCTGGCATCTTCACAATTTTATTAGGTCTTAAATGGATCCCTTTATTTTTATTTCGTTAACTAAAATATTTAATCAAGAACCGTGCCTTCTTTAATTAGAATTAATGTCTAGTGCATTTCATCAATCCATTAATCGAGATATCTGGTGCTGGATTAATACAAGCATTTCCGAAATCTCCATGGCCACCTTGAATTAATACTCTCAACGCACGAAATGGCCAATCTTTTATTGGTTAACTTTGGTCAACAAAGGGTGGAGAAACGCGAATTTGTCTTCCTGTGTAATCTTCCATCATTTGCAGTGTCAAAAGTATTTCCTCTTAATAGACTCGGGAATTATTATTTTAGTCTATGCCATTTGGCTCTATCGCTCTTTGTAAGAGATGGGGTATTAGAGTTATAAGAAGGTGGTTTGCCCTTGAAAATTCCTGACCACTTTAATAATGAGAATTTGTGGTATTTGAAAATGGGAGTGGGGGGGGGGATTTGGTTTGTCAGAAAAGTTGTTCACTGTTGTAAACATGCAGCAATATCATGTATGATTTTCGGTAGGTTTAAATCCTAAGCTTTCAGATTGTGGTTCAGGATATTGCATTTCATCATTGTTTTTTTGTTGCAAATTTCACCAAATTACGCGACAAATGGCTAGTTGTTGAGTTTCCATTGTAGTGACTTTCAATAAGGCCATCTCTCTAACTCTGAAATATATTCTTTTAGCGTGTTTCGAAATTATAGCGACTTTCAAATCCGATTTTGTTGTCACGAGGTGCTGTGAATTCACCAGAATGGTGCGTAGTGTTTATTCCACTAGTGGAACTGGTGGATGAGGGATAATTTCTATTTAAACTGATTTTGCCCGTAATGAGCCTTAATGATATCATATTCTTTTTTGCTGTTCGCTAATCCTTTTCTTACTGCGGCTTATATCTTTTGAGAGCATTTTTTGACCACTTCCATATCGGCAATTTCGAGGCTATTGCCGGTAACGTGGTCTAAATCAGTCTTCATTGAGACAAATCATTTAACTAAATGCAAGTAAATATGGAAGGTCATAAAATTATCTGCAAGGCGTATAAAAGACGTGAATAGGGTGGTTGTGAGAGCGGGAAAATTCGATTTCTCCATTCATTCACTCTGCAAGCAGTTGTGTACTTTATTTTGGTCCGGTAATATTGCTAGCCTACTTATGACACACTTGGGTGTAAACGGATTTACCTTCTCATACTTTTTTTCTTTTCGAGCACTATTTCCAATGAATAATTGCGCAAGGGTTTTGATTAACAACGCTAGGGTATTTCTTAATACCCAGTGTTTAAGGCGTTATAACAAATACACTTGAAGGATTGGCTGACTGGTAATTCTCTTTTCAAAGCAGTATTATCACTGCTGTTGTTAATTTCCTCTCGCGTAGCTTGGCTGTTAAGTGACAGACAGCTAAGGAATCAGCCAGACCTCAGTAATTAGTGAGGATATATACACACGAGCTTAGCAGTGCTTGTAGCAAATCGTTATATCACCCTTACCCTAAACATTCCTCGTCGTAGTATGGGGTTTCTACTTTTGTCCAACCAACATATTCACCTTTAACTCTTGGTAATATTTCTCGAGTTTTATATTCTACTTAAATCCACTTAAGTAACTCAAATTCCTTGTATTTTAGAATTGTATGAAAGAAATTAGCAAATGTCGAGATGAATGCAGTCCCCGGTTGGATTTGAACAATACTCAGTTGCATGCTTTACCTTCCAACATTCGAGACCTTGGTTCCCATCTCCGTGAACTCTCCCTCTATACCAATAAGCTCTCTAATCTTCCCAGTAATTCGAATTTATCACTTAATCTCATCTCTTGTCTCTATGCCTATTTAAAATTCTTGTTCTACCCTAGATGAAATTGGTGCACTGACACAGCTGAACATTCTTATGGTAGCAGAAAACTCCCTGACTTCACTACCCGATACCCTCTCTGAATGCACTCAACTAAGAATTCTTGATGTTCGGCACAACAAACTTTGTGAAATACCACCTGTTGTCTATCGAATGCAGAGTCTCGTTCAAATTTACCTTAGTTTTAATCGTATTCGTGAAGTTGGAAAGGATATTGGACGACTTACGGTGAGCTTTTTTCCTTGGACCGTGTATTCGAAGATTAATAACTAACGAATTGACTCTGTTATCTTTACAGAAGTTACAGATGTTGAATCTACGAGCAAACAAGATTCACAGCTTACCCTCAATTCCTGGTATCTGCGAATTGAAACAACTAACTTCTCTCGATGTTGCCAAGAATCACTTGGAAAGCCTTCCCAAAGAGATTGGTCAGTGTGAAAATCTGACGGAGATCTTTGTGCAGACCAACGAGCTTTCTTCCCTTCCTGAATCAATTGGAGATTTGTCCCATCTCGAGCGTCTAGGTATTACGTAAGTTCCTTTTAGCTTAATTTCCATCCATCGTACCCCCACTGTTGAACTAACTTTTTAACATATTCTTTTATTGATGTCTCTTTGATTTCAGGGCCTTTAAGAACATTGACATAATTTTGTTCGCTTCTTGTAGGTACAATCGTTTAGAAGCTCTACCCGCATCCCTATCCCACTGTACTCGACTTACCGACCTCAGCATTGAAAATAACAAAATTTCCCAACTTCCTGTAAGTTCTCCAATCTTTGCATACAAGTGTTTCATATCCAAATTCGGTGTAGATTTATGTTGGGTTATAATACAAATCATTCATATATTCACAGGCTGATTCCGATTAGTAAAGAACTTATCACATCTTCCCCAATGGTACTGTGAGTAAACAGCTTATTTAACTTTTATTCGCGTGATGGAATTTGATTTCGCGGACGAGCAAATAGACCAGCAAAAGAAGTTATAGGTGGGGGGGGGGGGGGGGGGGAATTTAAATGAAACTGGTAAAGGCACAACGGAGCTCATTAGAGTTCATTCAAATTTGGTGTCTGAAAAGTTCTAGTCTTTACTGGTGTAAGTGTAAAGCTTGAGATATCCGCCTGAGTCACCAAATTAAGGTATAGTTTCTTGTTAGTAATTCATAGGCTCACATTTTCATCATATCTTTTTTTACATAACTCTACCTAACTTGATAAAAATTATGTAGAAGAGATACTTTGTGCGCTGTAATTAGTGTGTGCAATTCTTTTCCAAAAACAGGCGAAAGGATGATTGTTCTCAAGTAAGTCATTAGCTTTCTAATAGAAAATCGGGTTAAACCTTCAGCGCCTAACATTGTCTTTCCCTCCCCTATGTTTGTTCTTTGTAACACACACTTTATAATACGACGGTCTTCACAACATTCTTATTTGTTTTAAAATAATGGTGATTGCTTTCTAATTTCTATCTCAATAGAAGGACCTTCTGGAGAATCTGACAAATCTCTCCAGCCTCTCGCTTTCCCGTAACTGTTTCACTGTGTTTCCTCCTGGTAGACCAGTCCAGTTCACCACTGTCCAGGTTAGTAATTGCTACCTATATCAGTTTGCAAGCAGTATGTATCAATTGAAGTATCTTTAATTTGGGATCGGACATTAACTGCTGGAAGTTAAATTATATTCTTCATTTAGTGTGTATGTTGCTTATAAGTAGCACAAGGGCTTAGATTGATAGTCTTGGCACTGGGCACATTTTATTTGTCAAACAATGTGCTCAAACATACTCAGTTCTTTTGCTTCCGATAATAGGATATTTCGATGGATCACAATCAAATAACAAAGATCCCCTTTGGTATTTTCTCCGAGGCAACTCATCTCGCTAAGCTCAGCATGACTAACAACCAATTGGCCGCTCTGCCACCCGGTAAGCGGTTACATTTAATCGATTTTGATGGCCACAACTTACCCACCTGTGAAAAGGTTATTGTACTCTGATTTGACTGGGGGGTTACTATTTGTTATATGGTGGATGTCAAGGTAACTAGGAGTAAAGCCACACACAATAGGAAGGCAAAGAAGTTCGTTAAGCATGATGCTTTTACGATACTTTACATGGGGTGGGTTTCAAAAGCAGAAGGTATTGAAGCTGATTGAAGGCCTTGACTTTAGGAATTGAATGTGTTAGATCTGTGGTGGATCTAGAGTTTTGTATTCGGATTAGATATAAGGTTACGTCTGAATATTTATAGGTGTAGAGTTGAAAGGGAGTATATAAATCTGCCGAACTTGTTTCGGTTAAGAAGTTACAAAAGGGAGTGTTGCGAGTGAGTTTTCCGAAAAGTTGTATGTTGCTTGAAATCGAAACCCAACATAGTTTAACAACTCACATATCTTAAAAATTAATTAAATTGTAATCCGTGTTCTTAGCATGGTAAATTATCTCTTTAGCACGCTTAGTTGACTCATTGCATAGAATGGCCATTTATCTGCTTCTGTTCCATGCATCTATCCCCTTTAATAGTCTGTTAAAAGTTTAGATGCCATTGTTGTAGCGGAAATAAAAATCTATCTGGTTAGTTTAAGATTTTCTTAGGAGTTACTAATGTCCTCTTGCGATTTTTTTGTAGACATGAAAACCTGGACCAGTTTGATGGAGCTTAATTTGGGTTCTAATCAACTCACCAAGCTCCCTGATGATATCGACCACTTAATCAACTTGGAAGTGCTCATTCTCAGTAGTAACCAGCTTAAAGTTAGTTTCTCTAATAATAAACCTGCTTATCTTGATGATCAGTAATATATCTTTTCCATTCTAGCGAATTCCTCCCTCAGTCCAAGAACTACGCAAATTGAGAGTTCTCGATTTGGAAGAGAACAAGTTAGACTGTCTACCTACTGAAATAGGTAATTATTACTCTGTCTTTCATCTGGTTAAAATTTGTTTGTACTGCTTCTATCATGCACTTTTTGACTTTAGGCAATTTACCCGAACTTCAGCGTTTGATAGTGCAAACAAATAACCTTACTATTCTTCCTGCTTCCATAGGGTACTCTCAACTTGTGGTTTCATCATTCAAGTCTAAATTGCGATTTCGTTAATCAAGTCTGAATATTTTTTTTCGTTTAGAAATCTCCACAATCTTACCTTCTTAAAAGTAGGGGAAAATGATTTGCAAAGTTTGACTCCTGCTATTGGTATGCTTTTTTGTTTGTCCTCTCTACTTATAATTATTTAAGTAACTCATAAATAATATTTTTTTTGTTTACTTTCTAGGGAAATTGTCTAACTTGGAGACTCTCTTTCTGAATGACAATTACAATCTACACGACTTGCCATCGGAATTGGCAATGTGCCGCAAGTTGCAGATAATGTCCATCGAAAACTGTCCTCTATCGAAGATTCCAAATGAAGTAGTTTCACTTGGTCCTACGTTGGTCATGCAGTATCTTAGCTTACAGAACTCTTACGGGCAGGGATGAAAGACTTCTCCTCTATATTCAACCTAAGAATCAGGCACCAACGTTATCTTCTCTTTATCGCGCGCGCTCTCTCACCTTCATTTCGCCATATATCTTAACTTCTGCCTCATTTCACATTTTAGTAGCCGAATTATCTCCCTCTTTAAGCTTAATGGGCTCATCTCATTCAAGCAACTGCGGTTAAGCGTGAATACAGGACTCGCCGTTCTTTCTTTTCCTCTACTTACCCCCTCCGCTCTCTCTTCTCTTTGCCCTATTTTCTTCACTAACTGCAACAATTACGATGACAGTACTACCCAGTGTAATTAGAGCGTCTCTTTCTCCACGTCTCGAATTTTTTACCGAGCTTTGTTTGGGAATTGCTTGGACTTTTACTGGATAGTACTACTTAGTGGGATGCATCTGGTATTACGCTATCTCTAGGTTTGGTAGGATAGCACGCAACCCAGGACTGCTTGTTCACTACCTTCAGAGTATTCAAATTAGAAAGGGTTTTTGTCGTTTTGAAGCTTGCTTGTTACAGTATACTAACGGGACGCCAATCATAATTGTGAACAGGAAATCAGTTAAAGGATTAAGTTACTGGTGGGATAGTCCTCTTTACCGATTAGAAATATTCGCAATACCGATATACGATGTCACGAGAATTCACAGGGAGTTACTTGCGGGCAGCAAGGTTCGTCTTAAAGGAGGTTCTGAATAAATTCAGGGGATTAGAATTTCTTCGGCTGCTCTAATGATTGCGAAGAAGCCTGGACACTGAGTGTTGGATCGTGGTTTCCTGGGTCAAATAGTCGCGATAGCTTATGGCCAATACTTAGCGTCAGTATTTTCATGTCATCGAGTCAAATCCTGTGCTTATGTGAACAAAATTCAGCTTTACCAAATACTTAAATTGGTTGTCAGATGGGGAAATGAAGGAGTGACTCTAAGATTACGCAATACATTGAATCGCGTATTTTCGGTGAGTGGATGCCTGGATAAGAAGAGGATAGTTGTTGGGACTGAAAACTTCACAACCTTCGAATAATACTTTTGTCGCCAAAATTCCTTTATTTTGTGTAACTGAGCCAAAATGGAATGATGGATATGATTATATATATGGAAAGAAAAACAAAGAAAATAAGCAAGGAGAAATAACCGCATTGTTTGCATAGTCATCCCTCACCTACGACACCTGCCTTGTGAATTCTACTTCCAGACTAAACGCCTTCATTCGCCTTTTAAAGATAACTGGTGTCTTCTAAGATGGGACCGATCCTCGCTATCCATTTGCAATAATTATAGCTTATAAATGAAGTCACATTCAATTTCATTAGTTTGCATATATTACAGTGCACATCATATTAATAATATTCCTGAGGAAGTCACGCAT
The DNA here is from genome assembly GCA_900617975.1 of Rodentolepis nana. Taxonomy (NCBI): domain Eukaryota; kingdom Metazoa; phylum Platyhelminthes; class Cestoda; order Cyclophyllidea; family Hymenolepididae; genus Rodentolepis; species Rodentolepis nana. The sequence goes on along the minus strand of UZAE01012500.1, from coordinate 7,069 downwards.
CACACAAAGAACATCTCACCTTATATAAATTAAATAAAAAGTGACTTGAAGGTGGATAGAAGAGTGAGGATTGCAGTTGGAAAAGACAAATAGCTTACCCTTCGACTAGCAAGACAGGAAGAAGTGTCACAATGAAATCGACGCAAATCAGAATAGGGAGTGATCTGGTGAAATATTGACATACGATTGAGGCAGGAATGAAACAATTTGTCGCAAATTGCTCGCTACTAATGAGCGTATCCGGTGAGTGGTCAATGGCTAAAACAAATTTATTTTGGGAAAAACATGAGATAGGCTACGTCATTTAATTTTTTTTCACTATCTGACAAAACAGGATTCTCGTTATTTAGTCATTTTGTTCCACAAATTTTATTCATACTTAAATTCAAATTAACATAAATCGACGGGTCTCCAAGAACTGATAGTAGTTCTTGAAATTGACGTCTGAAAGTCCGATCCTTGCTTCCTTCCTCAAAATTTAATTTTTTCAAGCAGTGGAATTTGATTGACTTACTCTGTTTCTGGCACTTTAAAAGCTTACGTTTTTAAGATATAGGTATTCTTTATTCAAGAAGGTTTTCAAACTTATATATATATATATATCATTATTGAATCCCCATATAATTGTTACTACCTTAAAATAACTCTTCTCTATCAGACAACAATAATATATGCCTGGATGAATTTCAAACTTTATTTTTTTTAATAATTACCAAGTCGTGCATTGTAGGTTATCTTTTGCCGGGGAATCTAAGTCAATTCTGGGACATTAATGCTTCCTTTGCAAAGTTGAAGCAGAGAGCACTTATCGGCCTAAACAATCAAAAGCAGTTCTGGATATTGGACTTCCACGTGGAACCAAAGAGAAAATTAAGTGAAAATTTGGCATGAGAATGATTCATCCCAATCAAAGCCCCACATGGTGGAACAAAATTTTATGGAGTAGATAAAGGAAATTATTGAAATTTCGAAACAAAACGTTTTAAAGGAAAGCACTTTCTTAATTTGCTTAATCGCCTCCATAATTGCATTAATAATTAACTGTTGGAAGAAAATGAATAATTATTTTAAAATAAAATAAGCAATTTTAATGCAAATTAATGTTAATTCTGTATATTTGTTAAATTGTGCTACAATGCTGAAAAGTTGAATTGCATTAAATTTTGTGCAAGTTGATAACATTAGACAATTACGCCTTCTCAGGTCGAGTTCTTGAAAGATACACTCACTTATCGAAATCGGAAATGCTACGAAAGCTCAGCTAATTCTCAGAAAGGTAAGGCCAAAACCAACATGTTCTTACCGCTTCATCGCATTGCTACAAAAGTCACTTTATAGAACAGATTTACAACCAATAGCTAACTTGACGTTAGGATTCAAATTTTTAACAATCACTTTGTATAAGATTTTTCCTAGTTCTTTCTTGACCTGACTGATTTCGCCATCTTACAGGTTGTGAGGCTAATATCAAAAAGTTTCTCTTCCATTAATTTCAAGTTTCCACTGTGTTCAACAACAAGGTCAGTTCGTCAGTGTGAGAGATTCAAGACTATTTTATTACAAAACCTATTGGGAAATAGAGTAAATAACGACATCACTGATTATTTGGAATTAGTACCAATTAGACTGCGCGAATTTCATATTTGCAGGAATCAAAATTATTTCAATTTGAAAAACAAAAATTAAGAGCATTAAGGCTGCATTAAGCTTAATAATAACTTTACAAGTTTTAATCTTAGTCCCGAATTACATTTATCTTATAAATACTTTATATTATTTTGAAAATGCAGGTGTTTCGCACATTTAGGCCAAGATTTTGTGCGTTTTGCATTGACTCATGAATTTGAAGGTGCAATTTGATTGGAAACTTAATAAAGCAAATATTTAAGGCAATTTTCATTCCCATTCGTGATTGCAAATAATTTCACTCTTTGAACTTTACTTTACAATCATTGAATCCTACTCAACCATTTTTGCTGCACTTTGGAGAAAAGTACAATGGGATCAGCTCTCATGCCGCACAGCGCTGTCCAATTGATTACCATCCCATGCGCACCCACCAATATGCTAGACCACACCCGTGGAGTAGAATCCAGTGCCTATTCTCCATTACTTATCCAACCCCATATAAAAAATGTAAGTTTTGTTAATAAAAAGTCACTATTTAAACTATAATGCCACATTGAGAGATTATAAAATACTACTGTAATACCACCAGTATGATGGGAAAATCATGGTCATTGCCTGGCTTTCTAAAACTGTGCGTTGAATGATTTTTCCTTAGATGAATCGTGTGATAAAGGAGGTTTATTGATACTGCAACTAATTGAAAAGGTCTTTGAAGGGAAGATATTTTTACGATGTGCAAGAAAAAGCAAGTTTTTGAAATGAGGAGGGCTTGATTGGGATTTCAAACCCATTTAATTAACGATTAAAAATTCGACAGAACACGATGATTCTTTCAGCGTTAGCTCATGACAATTATTTTTTCAAAAATTTAATTCTTTCGTTATTCCCAAGGGAGATTAGAGTCATTAAACCATCAGAATTTTCTTAATTATATCCTTACTTATAATTTCAAATAGAAGGACTTTAATGCAAAAGTAACAATTATTCAAGGCACAATTTCAGATGTTAAAGTCTAATTTAATTTTAATAGGAATCGACGAAGTAATTGAGCACGTGTGATATTGGCAGAGTTCTGAAAAATAAAAATATTTGTAAAAAGCATTGAATTAAATCAATTTAGTCAGTCATACACTAACATGATCAGATGCGCACAGGAGGCAATTTGGAAAGCCTTGTCAAACTGTCAGGACGTGAACTTTTCAAATTTAACTCACCTTCAAAAGAATCATCAATCGAACGCACTTACTGCCTTGGGTGATTGAATTTAAAAATTTTCGTACAATTTTATTTAATAACAAGTTAATAAAACAATTTAGCCCCCTGGAATAATATTTCCAGAATTTGAATGGTGCTACTAATGCCCACGGATTGAAAATTTGAAGTTGTCTTTGGTTCGTCGTGAACATAAACCGTTAAAAATATTTTTTCTCTATGTTCCGTTGTAGAGTTTCATGAAAATTCCATTCCCCGATTCGATGAATAGGAATAAATTTTAAAAAAATGAATTTGTTGATTACATGCACCAATAACCGCGTGGTTCGACATTTATGACGAAAAATCTGTTCAGTTAACTTACCTTAAATAATGTCATGAAGTTGATGGAGATGTACGGCTTTATTCATTTGACATTGCCTCAAGCATTAAAGACATTATATTATTTACCTTTGCGAATTTATGGGTGATTGTTATCGAAGCCAAAGGTAAGCTCTTTTAAGCAATTTATAAATTGTCTAAATCGTTGCACACATTGTCATTAACTAGCAAATTTAATTCAAAGAAGTTAAAAATATCGTCTGGATTCCCGATAGCGTTAATTTGATTACCTCGATTTAGAAAAGCTTATGATATCCTCTTTAAAATCAAGTAAATTTGATTCCAGAATTTGGATCATAAAGACCTGAGGTGGAGGATGAGTGAGATTAAAATGAATAAACAATGTCTTGCTCTTACAAAAGTGATTTATAAAACGATAATGATCATAAACTTGAACAAATAGAGGAATATTCTGGAAACCATATCGAAGTAAATTCACGAATGCTTGAAAAGGTAGAAAATTTAATGAGTGCTGGTACAGGGTGTTACCACCATAACTTATAACGATTGAATCTAGTTCTACGAAGTTAATAATCATTTAACTATTTCCATGCTTTGCGAAAATTATCTAACTATTCAATTTATATTTCAAAGTCCATTTGCATTAAAGTAATATTTTGTTAATTAAAAAAATTATTTATGGAATATATGTCCATTAATTCATTGTTTTTGCGTTTGTACGAATTAAGATTCATTTAAAATATTGTTATTTGAATGTTTCCTGACGCATTTCATTCCATAATTTATGCATAACTTTACATGCGTAAAAGTACTCGAGCATGATTTGACTTTATTTATGGAAAAATTAAGGATAAAGTGGTATTAGGTGTATCGAGATATATATAGCCACCTAATGTTAAATTTATTCATGAAAGATTAGATTATCTCTGCACATGTGCTTAAAAAAGTGGATATTTGCGTAACTAGGCAAATTGCTATTTGAGGGATTTTGCATAAAATGTACATACACTACGTGATGGAGATGGCAAGTGGGCACAAAAATTCATTTGCATTTCTAAGGAATTTGCCAAGTACCACATGCATTTTGGCATCAATTAGCGCTAACTCCTCTCCCCCCACCCCCACCCCCCCCCACCGTCACCCCATCAAAAAAATAATGTTTTATTCGCCATATTTCCCTTTGAATATAACTTTCTTGATTTTTCCATTTGCCAAACTGAAAAAAAATATTTTATATAAGAAGAACTAAAAGATTTGAACATAATCAAAAGGCGTTATCGCTCCTTTTCGTCTCCTCGAAATGTAAGGAAAAAAGAAAATAAATAAGATATTGTGAAAATTGACATTAGTGAACAATATACAAAAGGGAATGGAGGTTAGTTTACGGAGACTGTAACATTTTGCTCCGTTTTCAATGAATTTTGAAATGAAACTCAAATTCGATTTATTTAAAACTTTGAAATGAAATAGTAAAAAAACGGAAATTTGACAGATTTGACTTCTTAAGTATTAGCTGAAATTATTTTCAACTTTTTTGCTTTATCAGTTTTTGCACTTTTCTCTAAAAAAACATTTTTTCTTACTATTTCAGAAATGTTCTTTAAGTTTAATCTAAAACAAGTATATTTTAAGAGAATTAGAAATTAATGCGACTTGATAAACGCGGTTTAGCTAGGAGCATTGTTTGTTGATTCAAATTTCCACACTTTCCGAATTGATGATCCCCGATTTCAAAAGCCTCCTAAAAATAGATATCTTGAGATATCTTTGTCCAGATGCATTTAAATGAAATTGCAGCTAATATGTATATATATATATATATATAGTTATCATTAGCCCTTTGGTTGATTTCAGGCTTCACAGAGAGGAAGGAACATCGAAAGGGAAAAAAGTCGAGAGGGGGGAGGGAAAAGAGGAGTGTTTCAAAGATGTAAAAGAGACAGACACAAAGGTAGATGAATGGTGAGGAGAGTACTGTGGAAGTATTCGAATATGACACACAGTGGGGTGATGGCATTTTGAAGTCAGCCGTATGATTATACGTTGGCCAGGGTGCACCACGTGGAGATGAGTTTATCATACACCCCAGAATACTCAATATAATAACACCTTTGCAATCGTTTTGATCTAAAAACTAGTCCCATTAAAATCGCACAAATATTACTTTTGTCCGTAGAACGGAAAACTGTGCCATTAATGAATCGCTTTATGCAAAAGACCGATTAATTGACCGAATAGTCTTAAAGGGGAGAATAAAAATAAAAGAAATATTTCACTCTATTTTCCTTTTGCTTTTCAAAATTACTGTGATTTTGAGTTGCACTTCATTCTCATATCTGAAACTTCAAAATGATGGAGCGTAGCCTAAAGAATTGTAACTGTTTATTAATTAATGCAAAAATTTCTTCTGTGGCGTCATTTCATTGTTATTTGAAAGACTAATTACCTTAGAGGCAATTATAAGTATGGAATAAATACAGCTTAATTAAATCTGCAAAGTGGAAGAAATTTTGGCTAATTTCAAAGAGAGAGAGAGAGAGATAGAGAGATAGAGGTTTAAAGGTTAATTAGTGTAGCCATTAAGCTTTGTGAACATTTTGGTTATGTTCCGTTGACAAAAACAAACAAGCCAATTTTATAAAACTATCTATAAACCAAAAATTGAATAATCGACCTGAGGGACAATTTTGACAAAGGACTTTTTGCCACTTTGATGTTCCTCCTCCTTTCTGTGAGGCCCAAAGCTAACTAAAGGGCTAATGATACCTATCATAACGCCTGTCAATCACATAAAGCCAAGCGCATTAACATTGAATGGTGCATGACAAAATAGCAGAGGGCTTTATAGTCCTAAATATACCGAAATAGTAAATGAAGCCAAAATGGATTTGAAGTGGAGATTGGAAGATAATAAAGATAATTAAAGTATGCGATCTCACACCTTTGTTCCCCAAATGCACCCAGCTACACATTTGCACAAAATTTGTTATAATGGCTCAGCTGAGTGCTACCGCTGTTTTTGCATCCGGTTATAACACGAAGATATATGTTAATAGGAGCGATTTATCCCAAATAGCAGTGACTATTTTAGATTCCTCAAATTGAATTTTTGTAACACTTTTAAATAATTCGTTGTATCTCCTAATTTCATTTTTGTTCAAAACCACACATTTCTATGGAATTAGGGTTATTAATCCTGTTATAAGGGGGCATTTACTATTTCCAATCATTAAATGTGATTAAAAAACAAAAGAACATTAATAGAATCATTTTTTAAATTTAAGTGCATTCATTTTGGTGAAGTCGATAATTAATGGCTAATTTACGACATTTCATTTGACATTTCGACCAGTGAGATCAATTTTAGTATCATTAAGCTACAGTCTCAATGAAGCGAAAGTAATGAACTAAATATATTTATTTATTTATTTCAAATGGCAGGCGTTTTGATAGTGCAGCGCACTACAACCTTATTAAACCCTGACTGACGCAGAAATCTCTATGGCAGATTCTCCAACATCTAGCTAGACTTCCAGAACCAGCTAAGTTATAGCCCGTCTATAGAGGAAACAAACGTATAGCACGGAACACGTTTATACAGTAGGGTTATTTTGAGTAAAATGCATACGCAGGGAGCTTAATCATGATCAGAATGGGGGATTAGGTTAAACAAACAGAGGTTAATGATTGGTCACTGTTTGTACGGTCGCACCTCCCAATCTTGGCGTGCAGGCATGCGATGACGTGTCCCACAATAGTTATCATAAGCCCTTTAGCTGACTTCGGGCTTTAAAGAGAGGAAGAGGAACATCCAAGTGACAAAAAAGTCGAGAGAGGAGATGTAATAATGGTTCACGGACGTAAAAGGGACTGACAGACACGAAAG
>UZAE01012499.1:21487-39217 GCA_900617975.1 Rodentolepis nana | reverse complement strand
GTCCACCTAAGCCATTGTTCGTATTATTAAACTCAGCAAGCCAGGGTAAGGCAAAAATGGAGAATCTTTGGAGTTTTTACTTATTTATTTCAAATGGCAGGCGTCTTGATGGTTATCATTAGCCCTTTAGTTGACTTCAGGATTCACAGAGGGGGGGGGGGAGAGCAACATCAAAGTGAAAACGTCGAAAGGGGGGGGCGACAGAAGAGTGTTTCAAAGATGTAAAAGAGACGGACACAAAGGCTGAGAAAAGGTAAGATGAGTACTGTGTAAGGGGTCGAATATGACGTACAGTCTGGCCATGGTAGTTTGAAGTGAGAAGTCAACTGCCAGTTAATAGACTTTTTTGCCATATAGGTATACGTTGCCCATGGTTCACCACTTGGAGGTAAGTCTATCGCACATCCCCGCTTTGGAGTATAAGGAATAACAAAACAGCAGAATATGGCCACAGGAAAGTGGCACCTCTAAGAGGCGGAAATTAGTCGCAATTTCATTGAAAGCCTCCGTAATCCACAATGCTACATGACGAATTGTTTAATTCAGCTAATTGGACAACCATCCATAATCCTTCTATCCAATAGTCTAGGTACCTAACACATTGGTGAAATCTTTCATGATTTGATTACTTCTTTCTATTTGAACCCATTCTACTTGCCAATGAAATTAGTATTAAATTATCAGCATCTATCCTTTTAGGAAAGCGTTTCGAATGCCCGTCTTTGACAGGAACTGATATAATGGAATACCTCTGATGTTTTTGGACGTTTTACTCACTGAATGTGCACCGATAAGAATAGAACCCATGATCCCTGAGATGATGAAAGTGTACGGTGATTTATTGAGCCTATGTTGAGGTTTTCGCATTCTGATATCTCTCTCTCTTGACCACTTTTGATGTGTGCGACCTGTTATTCCATGAATTGATGTGCACCGAAGAATGGCAAAGCCGTGACTTCTGAAACACACACATTCACGTAGATATAAGCAGAACATCTAATCCTATTTAGAGTAAGGCAAAAATAATGATAAATCGGAGAATCTTTTTTTCATTCGATACTCTACTGCACCGAAAATTGATCGTTTATGCGTACTAAATTTAAAAAAACTACCTTTAGCTTTGTGGAGTTATGTTTATCTGGAGGGAGAGTTCAATTCCGTCTAGTGGGAGCATATAGTGATATATCTAATTACTTTCAGCCGTCTATTAAAATTATTTCTCATATTTTTTTCAGAACGGAAATGCTTATACCTAATAGGATGACTCTCTGATAGATTATGCTTTAATCACTTAAATTTTTAGGATTTGAGTGTCCTCTTAGGAACTCTGTTCTGTCTAAAATGCCATTTTAGCCTCACCCACTTGTTTCTGGCTATAAGAAAATTCAAATGAACTGAAAAAAGGGTTAGACCAGCCATTCAATTATACATTCTAGTTGAAAAACCTCGTAGTATTTGTTTATTTATTACACCGCTAAATAATGTAAGACCCGTTAGCTTGTACTATTTATCATGGTCTGTGTTAGAATTCGTTAAAAAAACATGTGTATGACTGTGGATAATGGTAATAATAATGACGTGGAGTGGAACGGCTAAATTATTCCGTTAAATTAGCCAAGCGCGCAACATATTGCTCTGTGAAACCCCCCCCCCCTTCGAAACACTTTTCCCCAGGGGATCGTAAAAACACCTCGCTTATCAGATAAACACCATCGTCTATTAATTCAGAGAATTCCGCTCCCTCAGTTCTTTCCTTAAAAAGCACCTACTTTCAGTGGCATTGTTGAATGGAAGTTATGCGAGGCAAGAGAGAATGGGCTCTAAATGGAAAAGCTACTCAGTATGCAGCGTTTCGTCAATCTAAAAGTTTCTCTTTTGAATGTAAATTTTTTCCCAGTACTTTAGTGAAACCTAAATTGTATGATCTCATGCATCAATTTGTTCGCTTTATTTATTACGGATTCCATATAGAACCAGTAGTGTCGTGTCAGGTTTAGGCATACTGTGGAAGAATGGAGATGAAATGTAGATCGCCAGCCTTCCTCTTAATTCCGGTTCATGTTTTCTTCGGCCATTAAACAGATCAGAATTGTTTTATAGAATTCTTTCTTGCAAAAATTCATTTGAGGACAAACTCCCTTTCTTGTGGAAGACTTTGGATGTTTTTTTAAGTAGAAAAATCCTCAAAGGTAAGCATCCACAGGACTTGCTATTAATAATATTTTAGTACCAATAGGATTGTAGCGGATTGCTACGCTAGTAAAGCCTGACCAACTCAGAAATCTCTATGGCAGTTTCTCCAACATCTACCTAGACTCCCAGAACAAGCTAAGCTATAGCCCAGCTATAAAGGAAACAGACGTGTAGCACGGAGCACGTTTATTCAGTGAGTATATTGTGGATAAAGTGTACACGCAAGGAGCTACTCATGATCAGGATGGGGGATTAGGTTAAACAGAGGTTGATGATTGGTCACTGTACGATCACTGCACACAGAGTTGTACGGCGCACCTCCCAATCCTGGCGAGCAGACATGCAGGCATACGATGACGCACAAAGTGATAACGTGTCCCACAGGATCGAAAGAACTCCACGTAGATGGCTGCCATTTTCCTCATATCTCCTTCTGGCTAATGTCATGTTGAAAATTTGACGATTTAGGAAAGAGATAAAAAGTTCTCCTTTTATAGAGAAAAACAAAAGGGAAAACATATTAAACTATTGATTTTGTCAAATGAAATTATTCAATAATCGCAAGTTGCCTTTCATTTTGAACTAGCACTCTCTAATGCGCCCTGGTAAGTTGAAATACCATCCATTTCATATAGGCTGTTTTAAAATATGCAAAACACCCTGTTTACTCAAACTTTAAAGCGACAAGACTACCCACCACAATTGAATAACCAGTTACTTAGCGCTGAATCTCAACCACTAATTTAGTAAGTATGGGCAAATCGTTACCATAAATAAAGTGAAACAAGAAATTGATGTTTGGTTTCTCTCAACATCTTTTGAACGCACCTTTTTCACTAATTTATCACTCATTAATCTCTTTATTTTGTGGTTTCAGTTGTCCTCAAGATGAAAAATTTAAAATTTTTGTGAAAATCTACATTCTAAAAGTCGTGATACTCCCTTTCCACCTCGCTTCTTAACTTCGAACTTTAAATAGTGTTTTTTTTTAATAAATGGTTTTTCGAATATTATATTTTGGAGGTGTTTTGTGTGGTGTCTATAAAATCTCGGAAATATAACATCAGTTTCTTTCCTTAATCAGTGACAGGTGAAATTTTTTTAAATTCGTTGGCGTTTAAAACAAAATATTATGAACTTGAAGAGGCATGAGATTAGTCGCTATTTTTCTCGCACCTAGGAGAAGTCAAGAGGCTTAAATTTAAGTGCGTCATTTTGATCCATTCCTGATTGGTCATATTTCATCTACTCTTCTCCCACTTACTCCTCAACTAAACGTCTCAAACTATTGGAAAAATCGTTGCAATTGGACTGGAATGAAAATGGCTTGTTACAAAAATACAAGTTAATCTTTATTGGAGCGGGGTTACAATTTATATAATGGCATAAGTTCAGGATCTGTTAGTTCTTGCCAATGCCATCATTTGTCACACTGTTAAGCAGTTCCCAAATTAAATTTAAAGCCAATGTTCTCGTCTTTATCTAAAAGGGTTGACACGCTAATATCCTTTCAAGATAATGCTCAAATATATATTTCGATGAAATGGAAGTTTAGCTTATGGAAATCAGACTTTTACGATTTTGCTACTCCCTTCAGTGTTTATTTAAGCAACATTCGAGGACCATCGTATAAAATCCTATGTCAACTTTGAGGGCGCCTTCATAAGTCCATTTATTTAAAGTTCTTTTCAAGAGTAAAAATTTTACTTAGTACATACAACACTTTCATATTCATGCCAAATTGGTGGATTTTTATGATTACCTTTCCTGGGTTTTGACGTACACGGCCAGATGTTTCTAAAATTGAATTCATGGAAAGATTTTCACTTAACTTCGTGAGTCCGTCTTATACAAAGGCTCACATGCGACGGAATAACATGCTAAGAAAATGGTTATATGCCTGATCCCTTTTTACTGGTCAGTATATTTACACCAGTATTTTGTATCGTGTTTTGTGTATCCCATGTCTGGGAACTGGGTACTTTAGCTCCTTTTTGGCTGTTGCACCTACGCGAATGCGATCCCTCCGAAAATTCAGAAGCGCCGTCTAGATAAACTTTATTGGAAATATCTTATTAACTATTCTTAAAATTTGCCTTCTTTTTCAAAATGCCCTTACTTTAGGGGTTGTTGCGTTACGTGGTTTTGAGAAAAATTTACCTTTGTTGTGATTTACTGTTGTTACTGAGATCCGGGATGTTTTCTATTTTAAGTACTAGCGTTGCCTATAAGACATTACTTTAAATATTCTTTTCTTCTTACCCAGTTCATCCCTTGTATTGAGTTTTTACTGAAATTAAAATTGACAAACTGAAATTCTAACTTGAGTACTGCAAGTCTGAAGATTTTTTTGAGACTGCATTTTATCCGTGATCATATCCGCCACTGTGAAATAAAAACACCCCCTCGAATCACAGTATATTGCAAACGCAAAATACACTGCAATTCAGTGTTGACTATTGCAAATGTGTCATACTGTAAAGTGCATTATCTGTTAAATTTTTAGTATATTTTCCTTATCTTCCCTTTCCAGAATTTCCGCGAGACCTTCGCCGAGGAATGCAAGGAATCTCTTGAGGTGGACGCAGTTCTCTCTAAACTCTTCACTCTCATCGACCCTCTACGCACACAATCCATTGATTTTCTGCGCGAGCTTGAGTCCCGTTTCCTTGCCTGGTCCTCACGTCTGGAGAATGCATCTCGACATCGACATGTCTCCTGTTCCTCCTCAACTGCACCCACTTCTGCTTCCGCAGCCTCCACAGCTGGATCTGCTGCTGGATCAACGGGTTCGGGCTCGGGTTCGTCAGCAGATGTAAGGGGAGGTGGAGATGCGTCTATTTCTCCCACAGCTCAGGTCAGGATTGGCGACCTCTTTGTCACTAATCTCAAAATGCTCCAGGTGAATCTCTTGGAAATTTCTCCATTATTTAAATTTGATACTCATTGCGAGATATTTACTCTTTGACAGAATGTGAACTAAATTGACTTTAAATTTACACAGCTACATATTTCTTGATCTCTGATATATAGAGAACCAAGGCGAAAGGTGATAAAACAGTGAGAATATGTCCTTTCTATATGAAAATGCGAAGGCAAAAATGCAATGAAATTAAGTTATCTAAGATCAAATTTTGTTTTACTTTTAAAAATGGCACTTTTAAACTTTCTCGAAGGACTTCAGCTTGAGATTTCGTCAAATTAAAAATTAATTAAGGAGAGATAGAAGGTTGAACTCTTTATGCGCTGGAATTGTCCGGAGTCAGCAGGAGGGTTTTGTGTTTGGGTAAGTGCAATGCCGATGAGTCAGTAAAGCGTGGGGGGTGGGGTGGGGGGTGGGGGGAATTACTGACACTTTGGACTGCGTCTACCTGCTGCAGCTTGCAGGGGCTCACAAACGCACTAATTAAATGAAAATTTGCACACCAAAGGGATTGGCGATTGAAATGCAACTCTTATGCTCCTATCTTATTAATGGCATTCCTTGAAATTACTACAACTTCATGTAATTGTAACAAAGATTTCGTTAAGCCAGAATGGTGTACAGCAGCTGATGCAATCTAGGATGGTTCTCTGCTGTTTTTAAGTGCCAACTACGATTACACTGGAGCCACGAATGTTCAGCCTCAAGTGGAATAACTCATAGGACTCATAGCTCAATCTCTTAAGTACTTCTCAACAAGATTGACCTTCTGATTGGTCGATAATTACAAGATTCAATTTCAATTTAAAAACAAGTAACTCTGTGCGGTTTTCAAGCAGTCTTTCAGTACTTATCGTCATGGGTAAATAGAGGATAATCCGACTAGCATGCAACGAGTGATTTTTAATATCCGAATGTGTATTATTGTAGGGTTTAAACTCTAATTTTCGACCTTTAAACAGCATCAAAATTCACAAAATTCTGTTTTGTTGTTAATTACTTTTAGTGGCTGGATCAAAGTAAGGCTTTTTAAAAATTTTTTACGACGCAGCCTTCAAATACGCAAGAGATGCTCAAGGAGGAAAGGCATACAAAGGTAAATAAGCAAACTGTTTTAGGTGGTCGTATGATTTTACAAGACGGTGGCTACTTCGTGGCTACTTGAAGATACAAATGACGCCTTACTGACCATTCAACAAAATCTACTGGTCAAAAAGCTGTCGGTATCGTGAGTAAAAGAAAGTGACCAACTCACAACACTTCTGGTTTTCAAACCAAGTTCGACTTGCTACTATTAGTGTTATTGTCTCGTCTATTACACCTCGCGTTTAATTAATGCCAATATTAATTGGCATATTTCTAGTGTTCTGTTGCAACGCCATGATTAAATGCTTAAAGTGACTTTTGTATTGCCAAGGCTAATACAAATTTGGCAAGCAACGCTTTGTTAAAGATGAGAAGAAATTTGAGAACAAACTGAAAATGTATTTGCGTAATGTCAATACCCCTGATTTGACCTACCGATTCATTTGCAAGTTGATTCGTGCAACCCACTGAGGGAAAATTGAATTCACGTCCAACTCAAGATCATCTCAAAAGTTATCGTGATGGTGGTGGTGGATCTTAATACCTTGTTTAGGGCCATTTCCTGGAAGTTTCTAAGCGCTTTCTGTTTCATGAGTTCACTTTCGTTCCGTATCATTTCTTTTCCACAATTCACTCCTTTTGATCAAATATTAATATTTAATGGCTGTTTTACATTGTTTTTCTGCGAACTTTTCTAATCTAATTCAGATTGTGCTCGATCTTTTCAGCTCTACCGTTCCTACCTTCGAGAAAACGAGAGCCTTATAGCCGAAATAGAGCGTCTTAATCGGAATCGGCCTACCTTCCAATCAAAAATGCAATATTTCGAATCCCAGAAGTCTAGCTATCTGCCCTTCTATGCTTTCCTCCTCAAACCCATGCACTGTCTTCTCCAGTATCGTTCAGTTCTCGAACGACTCATGCGGCATTACAGCGAGTCTAATCTCGATATGCAAGACTGCCGAGGTTCGTTCCTTTTATTGCATACTCCTATTGAATACAATTAGATAAATACATAAGAGTAGAAGAAGGTGTAATTTAATGTACGAGGAGCATTTTTGTAAAAAAGGTGCAAGAGATAGTACATGAAGTCCACTAAAAGCGTTGAGCGTCAACTTGCGTGCTTATATGTTTGTCCTTGCCGGTTTCGATGACACGACTTGAAATAATTTTGAGGGAGAAATTATCATTTACACATCTTCACTTTCTTCCATTCTAAATAGTCGTGTGAAATTTATTTTAGTTGCTCACGCGCGTCTCCTAGACACAATCCAATCTCAATGGGACGGTTACAAGCGCTGCGAGAATTTCTATAAGTCCCTCGAAGTAGAGCGGGATCTCGTCGGGATTCAACAGATCTCCTTCAACGAGACTGGAGACGAGAAGGGCTGGTTGGCCTCTCGAAATCGCCAATTCATTCGAGAGGGTCTCCTTCAAAAACTCTCCAAAAAGGGCTACCAACAGCGCATGTTCTTCCTCTTCTCTGATCAACTCATATACGCTAGCAGAACAAACTCTTCCTATCTCCAGTTCAAGGTAAGGTATCTCTTAAGTAATAAATACATAGAATGCAAAAATTACAATGAAATATTTATTGAATGTTGACACTGATCGAAGTAAGTCATGCCAATGGTATAAGTGAACAATGTGGAGTTAATTGGGAGTGCCATTCTAATTTATCGAATAATAGTTAGATGACAACATTGTTAACTAAACAGCCTATGAGAGTAGATACATTGGGTGCCGTCAGCCAAGTCCACTCTATGTTTTCACTAGGAAATTGACTGTTTGAGGTAAACTATCACTAGGTGGGTTCCTGATCCCCTTCCCATCTCCAATTTTCACGTATTATCGTCATTCTCTTCATACCCTTTATTTAGCTCTTTATGTCAAAATGCTGTGTCTTTTAACTTTCATCACTAATGCAATTACTGAAGAGGAGAAATGAAGAATTTGGAGATTTTGCAATCACAACTCCTTTTTCTTCAACACCCTCGTATATTTTGCTGGAATGAAATACGGGTCTCAAGATTTAAAGCTGCAAGGAGAAAGAGGAATATTGATTGAATGAGAATTTTGTGGAACACAAAGAGGGAGATATTAATAAAGAGGACAAATGAGTTAGCAGAATTCAACCGCATAGAATTGGAGATAAGAGCTGAGGTAGGGATCGGTTCAAACAAGATTTAGAGTTAAAGTTGCTGCCTGAGTAACTATAAGTTAATGAAGTGAAATAGGTTTCTGACAAATAGGGATTTTGTGTCAAATTTCATCTAGTTTCTTTAGAATTAATAGATATGCCGGTATTCTTAGGCCAATAAGCTTTCGCCGATTGATAGGGAAACGCATCAACTCTAACTGAATTTTGTTGATCAATTGTATCAAAACTATGAAAATCTAATGCGACTTCAATTTCTCTTTTAGATTTCAAATTCATACATTTCAACACAAATGAATATTATTAGTTAAATATGGGCTGATCATTTTCGGGTCTTTTGACATTCAGTGCGCTTTCAACTTATTGTAATTCGAACACTTCTTCCGATTTGATCTGTAAAACCTTTGTTTTTTGGTGTTTGTGCATTAGTTGTGTAGCCCTGATCAGACAAATGATCTAATTCGGCGCAATTGCTTTCGATTCAGATAATTTGGAGATAGTGATTGTCCTAAAAGTACTTAATCCCAAAGAAACTCGCTTATATTAGCGTATCAATTTTCCCAAACTCGTATTAATTTTTAGAAAGCCTTTAAAGGCCTTTCAATGATAAGTCACTTGCCATATTGCTAGGTGACCAGATATTCCATTTTGATTCCACTCTTTTGAATGAATTTTCCTTTCTGCATCAAATTGGTAGATCCATGTTTCATCTCCTGTAACGCAGCGCTTAAAAATATTTTCCTCATTTGCTTCCATCTTTGTCAAAGTTCCTAAAGGAAGTTCAGCTCTTTTGATCAGTTGGTTTTCCTGCAACGCTTTTGGAACCCATCGTACCCACCAATGCCTTGTTCAGGCCAAGATTTTCTGTGTGAATTGAAAATTCTGATCCGCATGCGATTCCCACTTCATTGGCACTCTCCTCAATGGTAATTCATTGATCTGCATAAGAGATGTGTTTTCATGCTGTTGTGAGTCCCCCTCCTCATGGGTCGCCATCAAGTTGCACTCTTCCCCCCCCCCCTTCCCTCCTTTAATATGTTTGATTCAATCGCAAATGACTACCCTACATGGTACAGAGTTCCCATTAACCTATTATAGATCTTCTATGATCAGAAAATATTTCAAATTTAGTTCTGGTAAAAATTTTATGTTAGCTTTGATCTCAAAATTTGCCATTGAAGTGTTTAAAATTGGTAGCTATTCTGAGACACAACCTATCCTGATCCTGACTATATATATATATAAACCTTTTAAATCTTTGTTCCATTTAAAGTTAGGGTATTTGTCAACGAACTCTTTGACTTGTCCTTTTATTTCAGAAACTGGCAAAATTATGGCTGACTGGGAGTGTAATGGGAGTGACATCCGAATTTCGTGATTCTTGTTGTATTTAAATTCTGGTTGCTGTTAGTCCCCCCTGTCTTCTCAAAAGGGAAATATAGCTGAAAGTTTTAAGCTAAATTTTGAAGATGTGTTCCCTAAATTTCCGTGTGAGTTCCTATCCACAACAGTTAGAGCTTGTTGGTCATTTTGTTGTCTGTTTTGCCACTTGGATTAATTTGAAACTCGAAGCCATGAACGAGTTCACGAGACTGACATGTTCATTTCAAACGCAGCAGAGGACTTGCTACCTACACCACTGTTGTCTCTCGAGATAATTAATGCACTTATTTAGAATTGGATATGGGCTAAATGATTGGCTGAATGGTACTGATCAGTACTGACAGCAATGGCTTCTTCACAAGTGGCCTTGTTTAATCAAGTCTAAGCGTAGAAGTCCAAAATCGATGCATCAGTACATGAACAGTCACCTAACGAGTGCATTCTTAGTGTACTCGATAAAACTCACTAAAGGTATTCGATTTTTTCTCTAAGCGATTTGGGGATCTCCTTTTATAAAGAATTTGAAGCTTTAAGTGTAACCAATTAACCTATCGCCCTATAGGTCTTTTAAATCCTCAAGTGGAAAATTCAAATTTTTTAGTTGTTTCTACCATTTCATCCTCTAATGGTCTTAGTTGACTAACTAATATCAAGATTATGAGGAATAACATTTGAAATAATAACGGAAAGCGATTTCAGAAACGTTGCCTTCAATAGAAACGGAGGAGTCTGCGAGAATATGCGTCCAAATAATGACAACAGCAAATACCTTTAACATCACTCCTGTTGTTGCCTAGACATTAGACTAGACAGTTCAGCCAAATAGATGGGAGGGGGGTGGATATTTTGATATTTTGGAAGGGAGTGACAGACATTGACTGTAGTTCATAAACCACATTGATTTGTGTTTGTTTATATTATTTTACAATTTGACATTTTCCTATTCTCCGACACAGCAAGGGTGGAACATTGTAGCGTGCGCCTTGTGATCACATCTAATGGGAGAGAGAGATTTGAAGTTGCAGAGCCCAAAGTTGTCAATAATTTTAAAGTGAGAGAGAGTGTGTGTGTGTAGCCATAAGGTTTGTGCCGAACTATCACCCTCCTACGTTATTACTATTGCTTATTACCTATTACTTTCTGCCTGAAGAACTTCCTAATACACAAAAAGAAAGTCCGGAGTATTGGGGGAGGGGGGGGGGAGAACTTCAAGAACTCTGTCTTTAGGCTTTAGGATGAATAAACAAGGGTCAGATGACGACAGGCGCCAGATCAACTAGGCCACATCTGGTGCGGGTTTGAGTTTTTCTTAGTTAAAGCAACTTGATCAAGTTCAAGCTACTAGAAACATAGAGGCCCAGGTGGCGAACTGAATATCAAATTTGGACTAACTCAAGATAAAATTATTTATAAACTGAAAAATCACCGTAATTTATGATGTATAGGTTTTTAATTCGGAAAAGATTTGACTAAATTATTCATAATAAAAAGTAATTCAGCTGCTTACATGGTCGTTATTCCCTTTCCAGGTGCATGGCCAATTCCCACTACAGGACCTGATGGTAGAAGAGGCTGAATCGACAATGAGTTTTACGGTGTACTCGGGGAATCGTTGCTTTATTGTGGCAGCACCATCTGAATGGCAACGTGACCGGTGGCTGGAGGACATTTCTCGCGCCATTCTCGCTGCCAAGACAACCGCATCCCTTCCTCCACCTCCTCCCGCTTCTGCTGCCTCAGCCCTTCTTGGTGGTCTCTCAACGAATTCTACCATCCTTGATGAAGACGACGACGCTAAGTCAGAACGATCTGGTGAGTCATTCTGAATTACTCAGTCTTCTTCATTTCTTTTTAGGGATGTATGAGAAGGCCAGTCTTTTATTTCTTGTAACTACTGGTCTTTACCACTAGACAAGGTGTCTTGGCTTTTATGACAAAGTCGGTAAACTCTTAGGCCTAAACGGTTGGCTCGTTGGTGAGCCATTGAGAAATGGCTCGATTGTACTATTACCTATGCCAATGGAAAATTTAAATTGGAAAATAGTCTCAGAAATAACGAAATAAGAACGTTTAATGTAGGTGTCAGCATGGAATAGGTATAAATGTATTTGAGCTCAGGAAACCTTGAGGCGTCAACTTTCAAATCGTGTAATGCCCGAATGCCCTAATTTTTCTCTTTGGATTATTTGCGTTTACGAGATCCTGAGCCTGTTGGTTAGTCGACTTTCTATCGTGCCACGTTGCTGCATTTTCATCTTAAAACAATAGACAGGATGATAAGATTGCCAAAAGCAATTAAAACGTAGGAAGGTTCATCACATCCGTTCATGGTGAAGTGGGAGGTATATATTCGTTGGATAATGGACAGGTGAAATGACATCTACAATATTGGTCATAGCATTTTATGTAAGTCATTCCATCAATATTTCTGTTCAGCGTTAACTTCGTCCAACGGCTGAATAAGAATGAAAGCGTCATCGGCAAATTACGCGCTTTTTCAACTCTTCTCTTCTGAATAAACTGAAACTGACTGAGATGATCGAATGAAATTCCCAAAAGTCATTTGAGGTCGACATCTTGATGGTTTATTGGCCCTGTTTGGGAAATAATTTTGCTCCAGAAAACGAGTATGAATATTTTTTCTCTTCGCCGCATGGATTTGAAACATGAAAAGGTGACTTCTGATTACGTTCAAGGTCTCATTTTGTATCACTTTTCCTGGTCTCAATATATAAATACGTTTGGAAGTCGTTACACGGAGCGATCTCAAATAGGTTGAACCGAGTTCAAGTTGTTGACTTCCTTATAAAGACAGACTTCAAGAATTACTTATTTACATTGTTACCATCTGAAACGTCAATGTACTAGCTTCTCCTCGCCGCCATTCAATAAATATCAATAAGTATCTCTTTTAATCATATATTTAAATATGTTGCTCCACTTGAATTCTCAATTTCATTCGGAAGCCAACAAGGAGCCATGAACGTTTGAAGTGATTAAAAATGTGTTTTCCTAGCCTTTACGATTAAAGTGTCGGATAAGTATTTCAAAAGGATAATTCGCTCTTGAATATCTCTCCAATATATCTATAAAGTAGGCTTGAGTTTTATTTAAACATCACAAATGAACCTTCAATTATATTTTTTCCTTTATTGTGACTGTGACTAATCAGCTGAAGTAAAGTACTAGTCTGGAGACACCTTTACTTTTGAAAACGAGCAAATTTAATTGAAATTAAAATTGCCACTGCCAAGTCCAAAATTAAAGCTTAACAGAAAATACTGCTTAAGTTCCTTCTTTGAGTTCTATTTCCACTTTTTTTGTTCTAGAGGTTTCAAATAGTCAATCTTCTAATCATGACACAGGAAAAATTCTTCACAGAGCGACAACCAGTGTGCATGTCTGTTGGCACAGAAGTTCCACTTTCTCAATGTCCGATATTCTTCGAGCTAATGAGGTATGACCTTTTTAAAACTTTGTATATCCACTTAGAACAGCCCCATTTGCCTCAATCGATGCTTTATCTATTTCCTATTTCTTTTAAGTATCAAACGAGTGGTTATCTACTCCGAAAATTCAAGAACAGCAACGGGTGGCAGAAGCTTTGGGTGGTTTTCACTCAGCTCTGTCTTTTCTTCCACAAGAGCTATCAAGATGCCTTCCCACTGGCTAGTCTGCCTCTTCTTGGCTACAACATAACCATCCCATCTCCAGAAGACAACATCCGGAAGGAATTTGTCTTCAAACTCCAATTCAAAAATCATGTCTACTTCTTCCGTGATGACAGCCAAACATCTTTCGAAAGGTAATATTTCCCACTTACTTAAACCACTTTTAAAAAAACTATTCAAAATGGCAAAAAAATTCTTACTCAGTGTTTTACTATTTTAGGTGGTTTGATTGCCTGAGTAGTGCTGCCGGAACGAGCTCCCGACAGCGATTGATTAGTTCGCGTCACAACGTCACATCGACGACAACGTCAGCTACCTCTACTGCTGACGTTTCGACCTCCATTGATAAAAACAGAAGGTGATGGTTTTGGAGATTAAATGGCATTAGTTGTGATCTGCAGTAATTCAATTCAGTTTTACAATTATCTTTCTTTATTTCTCCCTGTCTTGTTCTTGGCTTGGCCTTTTACCTCCTCCTCCGATTCCTCCTCCACTTCTGTCTCTTCTTTTTCTCGCTGATTTTGTCAATCATCATTGTAAATTATGAAGAAACCTGAATTACTAGAAAGATATTATCTGCTGAAGAATATTGGCTATGGTCTTTTTGGAAATTACCGAATGTGTCTCCTTTGAAAAAAAGTTTATAGACCATTGGACCTTTTAAGGAAAGCGTTAAAAATATGTTAGATCCTGTTCGACTTGTTAGTCTTTATTTCTGAGGCCATTTGCAGAGATAATAATAAGATGCCCTTCTCGTTTGAATAAATTACTCGGAATGTAATTTAAAGTCGAGATCAGAAAATGGCAATTAAAATTCAAGTATTTCTAGAAACCATTATTGATTGTTGATTAAATTTTTAAATTAAAAAAGGGGGAAATGCTTGCAAAGGATCCATATTTTAGAAATAGAAAATGGTGCTATGCAAAACTTATTGCTTTGGGTGCGAATTTACTTCTGTTGATTGCGGCGTTTAATAAATATAATCTCTACTGGTAAATATTTAGTAGAGCATATTTATAGAGATTATGGGATAATTGCCCATCGATTTGTTACATTTTTTAATTATATAACCCAAATCTTTGAAAATATCAATTTTTATCATGAAGATAAAAAATGTTGATTATCAAGAAGATAAAATGAGAAAATTTTGGGTCCGGAATATCATTGTGAATGATGAGCATTAGATGGAAAATTATGTTCCTCCAATAAAATTCTCCATCCGCTTGTTGGGTTTATATTATGAATGCTAATTTTCTCAGTTAAACTGTCAAATTAATACCCAAAAAGTAATTTACTTTGTCAAATGGCAACTACTCAAGCAATAAATGCCTGTCTCATAAGCTCGTCTCACTATATTCTCCTATCCAAATTCCTAAATACGGTAAAAGGCGAATATTTTCTCTTAGAATATTCTATTTAAATGAGTTCGAAAAGAACAAAGAAGAATGATTAGGTTTTCTCTTACTTGCACCCACGTTCATTGAGATTTCATCAAATTTATTCATAGGCCCTCTGTGTCATTTCATCAAAAGTGTCAGACTCTTTTATATTCATCTAGGACCTTAGTGTTAACAGCAAAAGACCTGCGATTGTTATGGGATTTTTGCCCTACTTCCACCATCTGTCCAACAGACGACTCTGCCATCTTTTTTCGCCAAAAAATTTCTCATTAGGTGGCTGTAGTCTCACAACTTCTTCGCTAAAATGTAATAGCAGAAACGACACCAAAGTGATATATACGATACCAGAAGTATCGATTAAGCGTAATGCCTCTGTAACCAAAACCATTGGGCAGCATATGAATGATTACATATGCCCAACCTTGATACTGAGACTTGGAAACCTGCACCTCTTCAGAATTACCGCCATAGTTGATTATTTCTATCAGTCGCTTGGGTCATTTTGAAAATATTTTGTTCTTTTTGTTCACCTAAGTATTGCAAAATAATTTAATTTCTTTATAAAATGGGGCTTTAACATGTTTATTCTTACAGAACAGTCACATATGAGCCGAACTAGATCCATTTAAACCAAGTTAGAGTAAATTCAGAATGTTGATTTAGTGTAGACACCGTTTAATTCGAACTCTCGCACCCAAATGACACATCTTCAATCAATTCACCCAAGTAAACTTAACTATTTTCACGCAAAGTAGGAAGCCGATTATTTTAGTCAAAATCCACCTTTTGTAACTCGGCATTAATATTGCTTGTAACCATCGACGTTCGATTAAGCCTGGCTAAATTACCCGGTTGCACTCTGCTTCAAAGAAGCGCTATTCGCAAAAGAGATATACAGCTATTAATGCTCCACTTAATGTTGAAAGTTGAAAAATGAGAATTTGTTACAATACCCAGAGGCCTATTGAGATTAGATCAGCCATATAAACAAGCACTTCTCGCCATGAATTTTCGAGGAAAAGTTTAATTGAATTTTTATCTTTGGAAGGATTTTTGTTATGTGGTCTGTTCTTTAGAGTTCACTTAGACTACCCTAGAGATTGTTATGGGAACCTCAGTAACTAACTGATCAATAGGACAACCATTGGTGACTTCTCCCCTCCTCCCCTCCTCCCCTCCTCCCCTCCCCCCACCCCCCACAACTCAAAGTCATAGAAGCTGCCTCACTGCGGCCGTAACGCCAGTTTAGACCCGCTTGTTCTATTGACAAGATGGCAAGTAACCCATTGGGGTTAAGAGCGAAAATGAGCTCACCAACTAGAAACAATAGAATATGTACACTATAAGGGGTCTAAGGTAAGAATGAATGGGAATCGGTCTAAAACCAGTTGCTGCCATTTAGTAGCACGGTGCAATGAAAATTGATTAGGGAGTAATAGATGCATTAAATTTTACTCTGATTTATCTAATATTTTTACGACCTAGTTGTAAGTTCTGCTATGCTTAAATCATATCAACTATTTTCGATCAGCTATTGTTTTGTCCTATTGGAAGACAAAAAGGTACTTGAGATTAACAGTCAATAGATAAATTAATTTAAGTTGGAAACATGCAGCAAGTCTTAAGTCTTGAACATAAGGAAATTAGAACAAGAATTAAGAGACACAGGGCGCATAACCTAAATCCCAAGTTCAAAATTTGTACAACACTTAAATTGAAAGGCTTTCCCATTACGATAACTGTAATGTTCTCGTTGAATTAGAAATTAAATTAGTAAATAAATGAATCAGTACAAATATCTGCAAAGTCATGATGTAGGCAGGTTAATTAAGAGCAATGAGAGTGTCGACTGGAAGAGTTTATAGACAACAGATATTAATAAACATTATTATTTTTATTATTTCAAATGGCAGACTTTATGATACTTTTCATTAGCCCTTAAACTTTGACTTTAGCTTCCCCCATGGGTGGGGGGTACATATATAGCAGTTAATTAATAGAAATTCATTAGCTGTCTTCTTGCTTCCCAGTATCTCTGGCTTTCCGTCGTTGTCTTTAGGGCTGGACACCGAATCAGGTGGGTCTTCTCCATTTCCTCCTGAAGGTTGCATAGGGGGCAAGAGGGTTGAGTGCATACTCCCAATCTGTGAAGGTGTTTTACCAAGCAATCGTGTCCGGTACGTAGTCTAAACTCAGCAACGGCTTCGATTCTTGGCCAGTCGGGTATGTCGGAGAGTGCCACTGTCCACTGTTTCTCCTTTGTTCGAGCTTTGAGTTCGTTGTACCTTGAGGTCTGGAATTCTCTCCTGATTAAGGCCTTCATTGTGTGGAAAGACATGGGCCGGTCCATGCATTGCAAAATTGTTGTCCCCTTCTTAGCAAGTGTGTCAGCAATCTCATTGCCTTTAATGCCACAGTGACCAGGAATCCATTGTAGGACCACTGTTTTGTCTTCCTCTCTCAGCAGCTCATAGAGTTTTCTACATTCCTTTATCTCAACTGTTTTGGGTGTCTCTCTGTTTCCAATTGAGTTTATTGCTGACTGTGAGTCCGAAAGTATCACCACTTTGGTGAATTTCGTATCCAGGCAACATAATTGGCATAGTGCTATCCTAATAGCCTCTATTTCTCCTTCGAAAGCGGATCTATTGTGTCCCGCTGCTGCGTAGAAAAAGAAGAGTTCAGAAAAGACACCTGCACCAATATTTGCTTGGTTTTCTATGTATGACCCATCAGTGAAGACTTGGAGTCATTGATCTGCAGGATAGTTGACATTGATTGTCTCAAGGGCCAGTGAGCGCATTTGCTCTGGAGGAGTGTTTGATTTCCTGAAGAAGTCGAGCAGTTGGGTGCGACACACTACATCAATGTCTGCTAATGGGTTCATGGAGATAGAGAGGCTTTTTGGTTGATCA